>PVIH01004057.1:0-96336 GCA_004025045.1 Sigmodon hispidus | reverse complement strand
TTTTCCAGGTTCTTGCTATTACAAATAACGCTGCTATGAACATAGTTGAGCAAATGCCTTTGGAGTGTGACTGTGCATCTTTAGGGTATACACCAAGAAGTGGTATTTCTGGGTCCGCGACAAGGTAGTTTAAAAGCAAATCCTACTTAGCTGACACATATAGGCCAAACAGAATGAATGTTAGCTGAATTGTAGCATTGGCTAGACCAAAGAAGTTTAACATTTAGAACTTTTTTTAAATTTATTTTCCCTGTATGCAACTAGTTACAATTTTTTTGCCAGTACAATCAGTAAAAAATTTAAATATTAGCTTTCTAAAATAAATTCAGAAGTCAGTAATGCTTCCCTGGGCATCTTTCACAATATAAACAGCTTTGGGAGGGACCCCTTTTCCAGATACAATGCAGCTCCAGTTTTTCCATCTGTCTGCCTATTTTTACAGAAAGATTTTCCTTGTATGGAATTGTGTTTGGATGGAGGCTATGAAGCACATCTCTCCTGTGATTTGGCACAGAACTTTTAGGGACTCAGGAATCGTTTGGCAAATGCAGGCAAGGCAGAAGAAACTGCTTTGTAGACTTTTCCTGATGGTCTTTGACTGTCTTTCTCTCTGTGGCTGTATTAGGCATCATTGCCAGATGCTGGGTGCACGTGGACCAGATGAAAGGGCCTCCACTGCCTGTGACTAAGTTGACCTTGTGCAACTCTGGGTGTCACCTGCCTACACCTTGTCTTTTTAATCTTATATCTCAGCAAATACAGTATTATTTCTCCAATAGTGCCGGCTGCTGATAGTATCACTTGGCTGGTTATTTATCATATATATCTGTAATTGAATTACCCACTACAGTAATGGGATTTACTCTCAATTGTACCTGAAAATGCGACACAAAGTAAAATTGTTCCACTGTGTGCTTCCTCGTCACTTGGCTTGAACTCCAGGTCAGCCAATTCCACAGAAATGCAGAGACATAAAGAAATGAAATATTGCGAGATGAAAGACAGATGTGTTCATGACCAAATATAACAGAAATGCATCCTTTAACAAAGGCATTCTCTTCTGATATAGCTTCTCATTTTTTGTTAATCAGAACACCAATCCTAAAACATGCAATGAAAAAGGTGCAACTAAGTAACATATTTTTCCATGTGCAATTGTGAGCATGTGGAGAAATATTTGAGAACTCAGAAAGAAGAATAAAGTATGCTCATCTTTGGTATTGTCAAATAACCATAAATTTGGGTATCAAAATAAGAATGAAAAAGAAGACTGTGTCAGCCTTGGGCAAAGAGTTTTGAGTGCCTGGATCCACTGCTGCATTCATTCCACTGTCAATGCTATGATCCATGTGAATACAATTTCATTCAAGTTGTCTGGCTTCAAACTACCCTATGAAATGGAGACCAGATTTCCTATTTCTAGAATCTTCCACAAGCCATCAATTAATTATGCCAGTACCTATGTGCTAAAATAAATTAATTAGGATTCAGTTTCTTCTCTTGGGTCAAGCTTTTTGCTTTCTGTGTTCTGTCTTTCTTAAACTCTGAACCTAGTAGAATTTTAAATAAACTCACTGAAAGTAGAAACTCTATATGGATCCTAAGAAGATTTTATTTTCTCTCTTTCTCTACTATCAGAAATAAACTTTTTGTGTACCTGAAATATAATGGTACAGTTAGTAAAGGCATCTGCTACCAAATCAAATGACGCAAATTGGATTTTCAGAGTTGGAAGAAGAGAAACAACTCCCAACAGCTGTCATGTGACTTTCATACAAGGAATCAAGTGACCATCACACATTCATCATGTTACATACAAAGCGCATGCACTCGCACACACACACACACACACACACACACACACACTCATTCACTCACAAATACATAAAATAAAAATGTAAATACACAAGAATATAAGTGCTGTATTTACACGTATACCAGCTGCTTCTTCAAACTACATCTCAAATTGCTAGTGGATACCCTCCTCTGTGTTGCTACTGATCAGTAATGCCATATCTATAGCAGACATTGTCTACAGGATAGCAGAGCTTTGAAACATAGTAATTTCTAACTAGGCTTATATCTTAATTTAGAAAGAATGAGGGGAGCATCTGTGAAAATCTCTCTGTTGCCAACAATAGCACTAAAGACACTATAAACAACTTAGAAAATGACATATGCTCATCTGGGAATTCCAAAAAAGTTAACTTTGCAGAATATAAATATAAATTTGCAAGCAGGTGCAGGTGGGTAGATATGGAGAAACTTCCTTGTTAGATATTGTTGTAATTCAATTTGTTAGACACTGTAATTTATGTTTCCAACATTACTGAACATTAAACACAAAAACTTGTCACCTTGGTATTATAATTATATCTTAAGCAATTTGTCTAAGTAACTATAGCAACAACTTCAGATACATTTTATAATACTAATTTGGTTAATTTTAGAACCAAGAAATATAGTGGATTTATTATAAAAAGTCAAAATGCTTTTCTGAAATGGTTGTACATATTCTACATTAAAAATGGGTTACTTAGCTACGACTTAATGTAAATGAATGGATTTTTTTCTGTATTGCACACTATGTATTTTGGAACACAAGTCTCTTCTTTGGTATCAGGTTTTGATGTGCAAACTCCAGAGTCCATGCTCATTCATTTATCCAATGGAATATCTTGTGTCATTGGCTGGACTATTAGCAAAGCCCTGCCCAACTCTCTTCCACCTTCCTGTTTTCTATCAGTGGAAAGCCTCTACTTCAGTGACTTGGTGATTAAAAGGACATCTAGAGCCCTTAAAATTCATCATCTAGCTAACTGAAACTATGTAATATTTCAGCTAGTTAGCCCTCTTTGGCATGAGAAGCAATTGATACAGTTCCTAAGAAACTGACATCTAATTTTCAGCAATAAGCCGTCATCAAGTGGCTAAGGTGAGGATAAAAAAACAATATCCTATGAGAAACTGATAGCTAGGAGGGCTTCGGGTGGTCCCTGGAACCTGGGCTTATGCAAACTTGCAATAATACACTTATATTCATCTTAGTATTCTTGTCAACTGGCTTTACTCGGCAGTCTACATTTCACTATTTCATTCTCTGCAGACATGGCTAGGAAGTCACTTGAGACAGACACAAACAGGGACAAATACCAGTTTGTTTTCACCAGATTCTGAACACCTCAAAAACTTCCCTGGTCAAAGATAGATTTTCCCACCCAGAAGACCAAAGTCTTTGCTCGCAGCAGGGATCCTGCAGCTGTTTGCCATTAAGGCAACCAAAGGAGCCAGCAACATCTTAAAAGGCATAAAATAATGAGCACCATCCACATCCTCCCCACTCCCTGAGGAAAAGTATGTGTTGGCTGAAGACATATAGGTAGATACCACTTCATGGACTCCTAGGTTGTCTGAACACACATTGTGACTACAGGCAGTATCTTGGTTGAATCACTGTCTTAGAAGCTTTTACAATAAACAAACTCAAGGGAAAGGGAATCTGTGCTACAAACAATTACATCTAGAACTGCTTTTTCATGTAAATCAAGCATGCAGAAGAAATTTGAGTGGGCAGAAAGAAATGTACACTTCTTTTGGTGTAAACACAGAAAAGACAAGTTGCTTCCGTGATCTACAACAGAGGGTGTCTGCTTAAGACTTAAGCCTTAAATGGAACTGTGAACTGCTTACTCCTGGGGATGAGCATCACCTTCTCTCAAAGAGTAAAATGTGGTGTTAATCAGCAATTAATTCAATGATCCTAATTGGGTATTTTAAAAACGTTTGCTACTGTACCAAGTTTTGTCTTTCTGTGTCTCCATTTAAAAGACTAACTCTATAATTAATAACACATCAGCTCTTCAAAAATTTGACCGTTATGTCAAGGCCCTTTCAGATAAGCCTGGATGCACAGCTATTTTTAAATCAATATAAATAAATAAGCTGCAAATTTTTAACATCCGGCGTTTTAACCAATGTGCTCCTTGGGAGGTGAACTTCCTCTCTGTATTACACAAAATTCTGGAAATCTCACGCAATTTCAGTTGCCTTTTTGTCAAATCCAGTTATCAAAGGAGAAAGATGAGTGGACAGAGGAGTTGGTTGAAATTTGCCTTCAAAGAGACATTTTCACTTAGAGGGCTTCTGTCCAACTTCTCCTAACTAGGCTGAAACTCTCTATGATAACAGAACAATGTTTTCTGCCCTTCGCCTTTGAAGGTGAAACTTGTATTTTACCACTACCTAGAATCCCTACCCTCTTGCCCAGGACAGAGACACCAACAAGCTCCATGGCATCCTCTCGACCTCCGAAAGCTCGCTCTTGGCGCCCCCTGCCGGGGAATCTCCAGCATTCCGCGGACGCAGGAAAGTTAAAGCCCAACTCCAGGCAACCGCATCCAGGTACAAACAAAAAGATGAGGTGAAAGCGCTTCCCGCCAAAGCCAGGGGAACGGGGACCTAACCGCGCTAGGCCCAGTACCAGGGGTGATCGCTAGAGATCAATCCCTACCTCCAACAGTATCTTGAATATCCTGAGTCCTGGTATTCGCCTGGCCCCAGACCCTGAGTACCGGGGACGAAACGCCTGCGGTGGAGCTGCTCGCGCACAGTGGCTCCGCGAGTGGAGACCACCCGGCTGGAGGGTCCCCAGGCCTCACCGCCCCTGCCTTATTCTACCTCAACGAAACAGCCTGGCGGAGTTGAGCCCTAGTCCTACTATCCCAGGATTCTCCGAACACCACAAAGACCCTGAACTGAGAGCAGGAAAATGTCCCCGCGACCAGAGGGCTGGAAGGTAGGCGATTCCAATTGCCAGACCTGGCTGCAGCTCCCACTAGGAGAGCCTGGCTTCGCACGGAGTACGCGCACAGACCTCCACGCGTACCTGAGAGGTGCTGGCCGAGGTGCAGGCTCGTCCAGTGGCTAGTCGTACACCCGGACACTCCAACTGCTTTCCAATGCACGCTCGAATCCCGGCAAAGGCTAGGACACAAACTTCCAGCCTGTGCACTACCTCCACTGCGACCTCCCCCGCACAGACACTGGTCATACTCCTACTCGCAAGACTGGTAGACTGTCCCCACCCAGGTGCCTGCAGAATGACCCTAACTGAGACATATACCACCCACAGACAGACCAGTGCTGCCCCAGGGCTAGTTCACCCGCTCAGGGTCTCAGTCACGACACCCAGGGACCTGGTGGTTAGCGAGCTCACCAGATGCGGGGAGCGTTCTTCCTGGCAGTCATCCAGGTCCAGGGCCCCAGAGAGGCTCCAAAGGTTCTCTTCAACGCGCTGCGGGGGGAAATCGAGGCAGCAGATGCTACTCCTCCTTGCCACTTCTCCAGAGCTATCCTCCGCTCCCAGTTCGCCAGACTGGGGACCAGCTCGGCTGTCAGGAGCACAGAGTCACCAGTTGTGCAGCTGAGCAAGCAGGCTCCCGTTGAGCGAGGGCGACCCGCAAGGTGGCAAAGTTGGATGCCCCCTGCTTAGTAGCTGCGCGTGCTAACACCCCAAAGAAGGGTCACACGTGCTGGGGAGCCCCCGCAGTGGAAAGATAGGATGCAGAGGCCACTTCTTGGTAGGGGCTGCGGCCAGCCAGGGGTTGAGAAGCCCACCCGCGACGGGAGCGCAGCGCCCAGGAGTGGGCACAGCGTGAGCAGCCGCCGCTGGCGCCGCCTTCCCAGCTAGTAGAGCAGCGCTGGGTGCGCGGGCCGGGAGCTCGGGGCGGGAGCACAGGGCCGCCCCGCCCCCGCCCCGCCCCTCCCCTTCTCCGCTCCTCCCATGTGCAAACTAAGCGCCCCACCCGCCCCTGACCTCCCCAGGCCCCTCCTCTGTCCCCGCCTCTTCCCCCGATGGGACCCCTACACACTCCCAGGGGGCTGTCACCACACCCCACGAGTCCCATTTGTGCCTCCAGAGTGCAAGTTCACCCAGATGGTGACTTTCTAGAGACTCTTTTTCTGGCTTTGCAGAGACCTTCGGTGGCTACCCGCCCCCTATCCAGTCACTCCGACGTGGCTACTTTTGCGGGTAGGGCTGTATAAAGGGCTGGAGGCAGCTGGAGGCAAACCAGAGACGTGGCACTTCTACTAGGCCAGCCTAGTCTCCAGGTATGTGCGCGCCCCTCGGCGGATCACGGGTAGAGAGTGGGTAGGAGTTTAAGATTCAGTTCTTCCGTGTCATTCTAAGAGGGTTGGGGAGAGGGGCTCGCCTCGGATTCTTATAAGCCAGTTGGGCCCACGATGCTCTCAGCTAATTCAGGCTTACTTGGACAGGATAGATCAGACAAATGAACGAATTTGCCATCCAGGGAAACTGAGCAAAAAGTCCCCAAGTGGCCATGATGGCATTAGGAGAGGGTCTCTTCATGGACTGAGCCAGATAGGCTAATTTGTACTTCTTCGAGGATATTTGAGCCTTAGTGAGTGAGCATCTGGGCCAAAAGTTTATATTGGAACAAAAAGTAAATCGCCTTGGCAGGGCAGTTTTATTACGAGTTGTTCGGTTCTCCTTCTAAGGAAGTGTCAACTCACCGGGTTTAAACAGCATAGGGGGTTGTTGAATGGGAAAGAGACAGAATAAAGAGATCCAGAAAACTTGGGTCCCTATCCCTGTAGCCACGTGTGGCCCCTTCTCTCTGTATAGAATGGTGTGACAGCGTCTTCAGGCTGTTTGGAAATTGGTTAGTTTGTTTTCCCCATCTTGGGCCTTGTTGGTGGCTTCAGGGTGTTTTTGCATTAAGGAATGTCATTGGGATGTCCCCATGGGCCACATTCACACCCTGGTAATTGGAGGGCTGCAAATGTGCTGGAGGGAGCAGTTCAGCGTGGCTGTAAGGATGCCATTGTACTCAAGGGAGACTTGGTATAGCTGGGATGTGTCACAAGCTCTTCCAGGACCACAGAGATTCAAGGGGGGAAGAGTAAGTGCCACCAATTTGTCCTTCTTGTCACCTTCCAAATGAGGGAATTAAGTAAAACTATTTTGAAAGCATCCATGGGAGCCTATGTCAACCCCAGAATGTACAGTATCTGAACCTGTGGACATAGAGGGTACCAGACTTAAATGGCTTTCCCGGCTTCTATGGAAAGCAGCCCTCACCGTTGTATGGCTGGCTTCTAGCTCTCTGTGGCAGCTCCTGGTTTCTGGATCTTGAAGGGAAAAGTTAACGGGTTTCCCGTGCTTCTCCCTGCTCCTTCAGAAGTGGGTGGGAGCTGGCGCCTTTCCCAACACTCCCCGTCCCTGGCCTACGTGGCGCAACAGCCTGCAAGGCTCTTGAGAGAAGTAGGCTTGCCACAGGCCAAGGTCTGGCAGTAGAGGACCTCAGTCTTATATGTGAATTGCACAGCCTTATGGCGGCCACGTAAAACCTAACAGGATAAAGAAAGACAAATTACGACTTAAATGTGTTTAGTTAATTCTTATCCAAACCCCTCGAAAACAACAATAAACACTTTTTAAAAAATTATTTTTTTTAAGAAAGAAAGAAAGTGAGGTGCATCATGCCTGTGTACCTGCAGTCTGGTAGCAGAGGAAGAAGAATTGAGAGTTTAAGGCTAGCTTGGTGTCACATAGGGAGACCCTATCACATATAAAGTCCCAAGCAGGCAAAGGAACTTACTCATTGTTAGCTTGGAGGCCTGAACCCTGTGCACCAGGAGGATTATCACATAGAAACTAACCCTCTAAATGAAGGTGAGTTCATGTCTTCTGGTGTATCTTGACCCAGCTCACCAGCAATGTCATCACTAAAAGACAAAGAAGCTGTTAAACATAAAATATATGAGGCTCAACACCAAGTCGGCACTCTGAAATAAAATTGTTTTAAAGTGTCTATAAATATTTCATTTTCCTAATAAAATTTTGATTTTTTTCCTTTTAAAAAGACCTCCTTGTTAAAATCATCAGATTATAAAACTAAACTCGATTACTGTTTTACCAAGGATGTTTTGTTGTCATCACAATAGAAATCTCCCCCTCCCCCTCCCCCTCCCTCTCTCTTGTATCAGGTAAGCTTGTGTACAGGGTCAAAGCTAAGAAAAGCTATGAAACAAAACAGTTGGTGAAAATGATGAATTCTGGGGCGCTGATTCATGTGACTTGAAAAAACGCCATCCATTTCCTGATTCACCTCAGATTCTGTTTATAATTTTGAAGCAGCACATGACTTTGAACTAATGCTACAATTTTTGTCTTATCTTTATATTGCCTCCCAGGGCCTGTCTACAGCCAGAGAATGGAACGGGCACTCACTAAAGAGATAACAACAGCCTGGGAGACATGAAGACTCAGCTGTGGTCCACAGTTGGCTTTCCCTGGAAGGCTCACTAACTGTGGACTTTAAAATGTAACAAAACTGATAAATTATTTTTTTAAAAAAAAAAAGTCTTAGAATCAGTTTTCTTGTAGACAAGTGGGGCAGATGTTACAGTAACCATTTGACAATTTTTCACTCTGGTTTCCAAGATTGTCTGTCTTTGTTGTTGATGATGATTTTTTTGGGGGGAGGGGGAGGAAGGATAGGGTTTCTCTGTGTAGCCCTGCTGTACTGGAACTCACTCTGTATTCCAGGCTGATCTCCAACTCAGAAATCTACCTGCCTCTGCCTCCCCAGTACAGGGATTGGCTGGCTAATCCTATCCCTTTTAACATAGCTAAATACTGGTACAAAGAAACTCAATCTCACTGTGGCAGTGCTCAGAGCTGCTCCAGGTTTACCTATGTTTTAGTATTTAGAAAGTCCACAATTGTAGTTACACATTACACCATGATGGCCATTCGTGATGTTTTCACAGATGAAGGCTTTTCTACTAGAGAAGTTGAGGGAACTTTAATGACTCTTTTCTTCTCTTGGGCTTCCTTTATTAACCCAAGAGAGCTCCCTCCCCTTCAGGGCACACTGCCTGAATGGTGTTAGAGAGACTAGATTTTTTTTTTTAATTGTACATGCCTGGAAGCTGTCATCACACACACACACACACACACACACACAGAGAGAGAGAGAGAGAGAGAGAGAGAGAGGAACGTTAAAAAATATGATACAAAGTGCCGACTTTTGGTCCTTATGGTAAAATTTCAGCTGTTCCTTTCTGCTAGGGTATGTGAAGCAGCCTCCAGCATGGTCCTTCCACAGTCTAATTTCTACTCAAACTCTACTTCAGCTTCCCACGGCTGATCAGAGAGATATGACCATAGACTTTTCCCCTGGTTATTCCTGATGTGACACAGAATTGACATTTCCCAAGAAGCATTGTATTCTTTCTCCTTATAGCCATGTTCAAAGAAGCAGCTTGGTTAAATGTGTGGAACATAGTGGGAAGAGGCTTCTGAGTGTGCCCAGATCTACCTTACAGAAGATGCCCTTGATCTCTGAATATGGACTCTGTCTTCAACAGTTTTTTTTTTTTTTAACATGTTCAGTGATACTTGAAGCCCTCAGTAGGGCATTACAATTTACTTCTGCTACATTTCCAGAAATCAAAGCATTCTAGAAATCTACAAGTGTATTGTTTCATCATTTGTGTGTGTGTGTGTTGTGTGTGTGTGTGTGTGTGTGTGTGTGGCTGGATTTTTAGATATGTTTCCTGCCAACCCAATTTCCCTAAGATAAAGCAGGTGCCCTCTAAGCAGTTCAAGTTAGAAGCATGGTATGGGGAAAAGAAAAAAAAAATGCTAAGTTTGAACAATTTTTGGATTCTCTACAGGAAAGGCAGATGGTTTCTGGCATGAAGATAAAGCATCCTTTTAGCTTCCTTGGAGTTATTTTCTGACACTGAAACTCATATGTCTTGACTGTTTATAAGCAAAAAGTGGGTGTACTTATTTTAAAAAGATATTTTGACTTATTAACTAATATCTTCTATATTCTTCTGTCTGAGAAACAGGGCTTTGAGGAGACATAAATAGTTTCAGAAATACATTTTTAAAATATATTTAGATTTTGAAGCACAAATTTCTCTGCCCTAGATTATCTCAATATTTACCAACTAAATTTAGCATAATGACCTTGAATTCAATAAAAGGAATATTTGTATAATTAAACTGAAGAGGGGCATGTCTTCTCAAGTGAATTAGGAGAAATAAAGGCTGTTGGTACATGTACTCCTATGTCAAAATTTATTTCAGACTTTCCTTCCCATTCCCATGATTCCTGCCTTAAGTTACCTTATCAGTTTTTCCCAATCCCAATACTAACACTTCATCTAATACTGAGAACAGTGATTGCTCCTCCAACAGCTCCCCCCCCCAGCATCTTCTTTAATGACACAGGACTGATTTTATTTGAATTGCAAAATATCTATTTTTAAAACAAAACAAAACAAAAAACCCAAAGTTTGAGTTGGATGAAACCCTTGCTATTCAGTTGGAGACAATAAGGCTGGGGGATGTTCTGTGCAGTTGTAAAGTCATAGGTGCAATTTTTTTTCTTTTTTTTCTTTGCTTTCCTCTCCTATCTGATTCTACTCAGAACTTAATGTGGTGGCTGAATTACAGGAGCTATCTTAGCCTGTAAGCAGATATAAGCCAGGAGCCAGGCTGACAGTGCAAAGGGCTCTTACATCCTGGGGACCCTAGCAGCTCTGTGTCCTTAACCGTGGTTATTGAGCTGACTGCACTGAGAAGAGATATGGGTGTGTCTGGAGGGGGATTTCCAGGGAAAAAGCCCCACTACACTGCCTAGTTTCTGTTGAGCTTGACAAAAATTCCAGTTGCCTGGAGAAAGGCTACCTCTTTTAAGAAATCACCTCCCTCAGAGGAGCCTGTGGCAAATGTGAGTCATTTTTTTTTTTTGGATTAATGATTAAGATAAAAGGGTACAGCCCACTGTGGATGGAACCATCTCTAGAGAGGTGGTCCTGGACTATTTAAGAAATGGAGCAGAAGCCAGAGAACTATCAAGCCACTAAGCAGTACTCCTCCATGGTGTCTGCCTTTAGGTTCCTACCTTGAGTTCCTGCCCTCATTTCCCTGAGTGACACACTAGAAATGTCAGAGGAAATCAACCCTTCCTCCCTAATTTTCTTTTGATCATGCTGTTTATCTCAGCAACAGAAAAAACAAAAAACAAAACAATACCCTCCCCAGACTGCATGATGTGAGCTATTCTCTCTTGTCATTGCCAGGATGAGAGGTTGAAACCTCCCAAACTATAAGCAAACTCTTTTCTCTTTATATCATTTCTCCAGTTTGGGCACTATGGTCAAAAAGGCAACTAACACAAGGCCCTGAGTTACTTTCTATTGTGTTTCATTCATGTGATCTGTTTCGGATATGAGACTGCAGCTCTGAAGGGAGTATACCAGCAAATCTAAAACTTCATCCCTAAACATCAGCCCCAGGCCTCCCCTCCATCCTGTCTACCAGCTTTCCCGACTTTAGCAAGTTCAGCTGCACTTGGAGAGTACAAGTGTCATATCCCACCCTGTTTGAAGAAAAAAACAGCAGAAGTGCCCTGTTTGGGAGTGAGATGCTCATTTACAAAGGTAGATTAATACCACCAAGTGACTCATTACTGTCCTTACATTCTGCAGGCTACAAAGCATTAATAGGGACACAATTCAGCTGGGGCCTTTGTCCCTTTTAACAAGGATTCCTCCAATCCTGGTTCCAACATCATCCGTATTTCTATCTAAGAATTCATTATAACAAGCTTACTATCTAGAGTTCTACTAATACTCTATTCAGGTGAAACAACAGCATGTGAGGTTTCTATGATGCAGCTAAGCATCACAAAAAAAAAAAAAAGAGTGAAGAAGAAGAGTTGTAGCATAGCTATAGACCATGTTAAAATATTTAATCAGTAAATCTTTTCTATGGAACATAGGAAGACCTATAATTACTAAGCAAAGGAAGAGTGAAATTTCATAAAAAGGGGAATTTCTCCTGATGATGACTAAGGTTGGTACAAGCTATTCAACAGTGTTTATACCCTTAAATAAGGTAAGACACTAAAATATCCATTGAAGGTTCAGGGGTCAACAAAGAGAACAGCACAGCAGAGAATCAATGAATGGCCAAGGAAGTCTTTTTAACAAAGGTGGCATGTAGCTTGCTGGGAAAGAGGGAGACTGAACACCAGAATCTAAGGCAATTGACTCTCCAGATGTAGAAATATTGACTGAGTCACCTCCCTCAAGCCATTCAATCAAACAACTTCAAAGTACATTAAAGCAAAATTAAAACAAAACATTAAAAACACTTAGGAAAGCATACAAGCATCTATCCATATGACCTCTGGCGAGGGAAGCAGTTCTGAGAATAAGATATAAAGACTAGCCATAAAGAAAAATCAATGCAGCAAACCACATTAAAGTTTAGAACTTCCATGCAAAAATACATAACTTAAAGCAAGTCCTGGCTCTAAGTAACTTTCAGTGCACACAAATAATGAAAAGTGATAAGCAGTGTATATTCCCAATCTCCAATCCACCCACTGGAAAAGAATTAAGCAATGCAAACATGTACAAATGTAACAGACATTCAGTAGCTAATAGGCTAGTACCATTATGCAACCTCATCCCCAAATCACAAAAGCCAACTAAAATAAGGGGCCATTTAATATCTGTCAGACTGACCACAATTAATAAGTCCAGCAAGATAAACTAACATTAGATATTGGCAAAAATGGCTCTGCTAGTGTGAGTTGCTATTGTCACTTGGGGTGGCATTTTGAGGACTCCTGAAATGTTGAAAATGCACATTTCATTACATCCATTGGGCAAGGCTGACATGGAAACTGCTGTCAGTTTATTAATAAAAGTTAATCACAAATAACTTACCTGAATAATTGATGGTTATATGTGCAATAATTAAGTGGCCTAGACATGAGAAATGCTACACTCATGACTTCCAGTTCAGAAGAAAGGGAGGATTGTAAAGAGGTAAATAAAAGCCACCAATTTTAGATATGATCTTGTTTTTCCACTCATATGAAAAAAATAGTGCAGATATTGAAGATGTTAAGATCAAACAGGACAGCTTTGGTGGACACTCATTAGATTAGTACCCTTTTCAGAATCCTCAAAAGATTTCCTAATTTAATAAAGAGGGTTAATGGGAAGAAAGGAAGCCCAGAGAGTCAGTGCCGGAAGCTCATTAAAGTGGTTTTTGTCCTGAAGGAAAATAGTCTGTAGTAGCTGGAGGGACATGCACATAGAGGGCTAGTTTATAACTGGGTCACCGGAAGAATGTTTTACATTGCTTGAAATGCTTCTATGAAAAGGGCCAAAGTATCTATGTAGTGGAAAATCAAGGTAATGCCAGGACAAAGGCCTTGCTGAACTAAGAGGCCATAGGATCTGTGTTTGAAGGGATCAGGGTCCTCCTAGAACTATCAAAGTAAAGTGGAGGAGGGAAGGCCAAGCTGAGGTGGGGATTGAATTTTTGTCAATGCACGTAGGGACCTGATCCTCTGGGGATGTCTATTTTCCTCACATGGCAAAGCTTTTGTGTGGAGCAGGGAGCAGGTATAAATATTAGAAAAGAAAAAGGAACTACAAAATAAACACAATGCATCAAGAAAATGAACTTCTAGAGGAGCCATCCTAGAGTCTCCATGGATTCAGCGATACTCATAGTCCTTATCCCTAAATAAACTGCTTCAGCAGTCTTGTGGGTTCTGTCCAGCATCATTAAGCATCTCCAGTTAAGGTACAGGTATGGGGATGATACTCCAGTCAAATGATTCATTCACTCTGACAACAGGCAAGAAGAGCAGGGACACTGAGGAATTTTGTGAGAAGTACTTTTAGGAATATTATGTTATATAAACTAGCATGTAAGTATACAGAGATAAAAATAATGATGTGTCAATGGGTTGGAATGTGGAGCACTAGTTGAGATTTGGGAAACATTGTCATAGCAGGCTGGTATCCCAAGGTTTAGCCATGCAATGGATGTTATAAAGGAGAGTTTGGTATTTGTTGTCTTGGAACAAAAGACAAACATCTCAGAAGTGGGGCCAGTGTTGACATTAAGATCTCTAAAACAATCTTTAGTGAGTGACTATGACATTGAAGCTCAATGTATAATAATCATAGACAAAATCATGTTATAATTTTAAATGTGCGATTCAGAGAAAAAAAGAAACCTCTATGAAGAAAAGCATAAACTCAAGGAATACAGAAGAAGCATCTGATTCTATCTCCAAACCAGCCACTCTTGCTACTATAGCAACCTGTATCTACAAATCTCAACACAGAAAACTTTCACAAGCATACAATGGAATTTGATGCTAATCTACAGTGCCTCTTTGGCAGAGATAGTGAAAAACTTAACCAATTGCACTGATCTGAAGTATCTGGAGACTTCTCCAACCCTCAAGAGTCATAGCTGTCTTCATATGCATTAAGTCAGTATCCATTGGACAGGGCCCAGACTTATGATTTCAGAATTTGAAAAGCATGCTTATTAAAAAACCATCACTTGCACAGGTAAGCATCAGATGGAGTCTTAGAGCTGAGAGATGGGGGCACAAGTCCCCATTCCTAACCTCCCATTGATAATAACCACTCACAATGAAAATTAAGTATTTTCCAAAGGAGTCTCACTGGAGAAGCAAAGTACTCTTAAGGGTAGGTCCCATGCCCAGCTGTAGATGACCAGTAGAAAATGAATACAATAGTATTTTTGAAGTTGCTTGTCTCATGATGTCATGTCAGGGCTTTTAATTTTGTTTCTACCTGTATCTATTTGTACAATCATTCATTCATTTATTATTTATTTTTGCCTTAGAGGTTTTGTATTTATAGACTTATGGCTTCTTGTTTTGAGTTTTTATAAGATTCCTTAATGTGAAAAGAATTGCATGTTTACATTTCAATCTGATTCTTATGTCTTTCCTTGAACTCTTTTCTATTTGTTCATTTTATTCTATTCCAATGAATTACAATTTGTTTTGTTTCATTGTATTTTACTTTATTATCTCTTTTAATCCTGTTTATTTTCTAATGAGAGATGAGAATGGGGAGAATCCAGAAGGGACGCAAGATGGGGAGGAACTGGGAGAAGCAGAGGGAGGGAAAATTTAATCAGAATATATTTTATGAAAAACATCTAATTTTTGTTGTGAATTATTTCTGGACCCATTTGGGCCACAGAATGACTCAGAGGCTTATATTAATTTCATGCTGTTTGGCCTATGTCTCAAGCACATTACTAGCTAGCTCCTTCATCTCAATTCAACTCATTTCCTGTAATCTACCTGGCCACGTATTCCAACATGCTGCTTCTTCAGCGGATGGCTGGAGACTGACTTAACTCCGCCCTCCTCTACCAGTCTCTGATTTTCTGCCTATTGCTACTGTGCTTGCCACAGGCCAAAACAGTGCTTTATTTACAGAATTGAATACATAAAACCACCCCACCACAAATTTTAATAACAGAAAAACAAATAAAAAATAAATAAGGAAATAGACATGAACTTATATGGGATGTTGGGATGATGCAGAGGAAGTTGAAGGAAGAAATGGGGATATATATGATCACATTTCATTGTCTACATGTGACACACTCTAAAATTAAAAAGTACTTTAAAAATTAATAAAACATCAACTCTCATGTACAGTATTAGTGGTCCCAGGAAGACACAGGTGGCAGGGACTGTTGCCCTCTTATGCATCACTAGTGGTCCACTGCAGGATTTCCTGCTTCCTGCAGAGTCCCTCATCCCACCCAGGCTGTGCCAAGACAGGCTTCTTCCTAATAAGAGTATTATACAATCTAGGAGACTCTCATACTTGCTCCCCTGTTCAGAGACTCACGAAAATATTGACTTTATCAATTGATTTAAAGCATTATGCTTATTAATAATATTCTCTGCAAGTGATTAATTTCTTTCTTTAGGAGGATATCTACATTCATATTACCTTTCTCTTCTTTCTTTCTCCTGATCCTTTTGTTTCTCTTACGTACACACCACACACACTATACACATACACCTCCCACACA
This sequence comes from Sigmodon hispidus, assembly GCA_004025045.1. NCBI lineage: Eukaryota > Metazoa > Chordata > Mammalia > Rodentia > Cricetidae > Sigmodon > Sigmodon hispidus. Next base: position 80,387 of record PVIH01004057.1, on the reverse strand, counting down.
TACTATACACATACCACAATACACACTATACACATACAATGCACAAAGACACACACCCCACCTTTTCTTTATATTTAGAACAGATTTCACCTTTTTATTTTGTCTTGTTTGTTTAAATCAAGACAAGAGCTTGTTGTAACAGTGATTCATGGTTGTCACCTTGACAACCATGGGAAGAAGGAAGCTCATTGAGGAGTCACCTCTATCAGGTTGTCTAGTGACATTTCCCTGGTTGTGAACTGATGAAAGAAGGTCTAGCCTACTGTGGTCATGGCAACCATGAGCAGGAAGTCCTAGCTTCTACAGGCAAGCTGGCCGAATAAAGGGCAAGCAGCTTTCCTTCATGACTCCACCCTGACTCCTCTCAGTGATGGACTGTGACAAGATGTGTGACCCAAATTACCCTTCCTTCTCCAAGTTGATTTTTGTTGTGCTGTTTGTCACAGCAGCAGAGAAGCAAGCCTGGATACCAGGCTAGCTTCAAACTGAATCCTGCTCCCTCAGCAAGATGAGGCTATATTCTAGGATTATCATTTACAGACTTCCACAGCTGCACTCAGAATCAAGAGAGACCTCTGGGTGTTGCAGGTATGGCCAAGAAAGGGTTTCTCATTGAGTAGCAAGCACTAAGGCACTCTGACAATTGCTCACATGCCTTTATCCTAGCTTCCCAGCTGGTTGTCTGGCCAAGCCAGTGCAAAAGCTACAATATATATATTCCAGAAACTGCCCAGAGGGAATTCTGTTATTCCAATGAAGGAACCCTAGAGTGCTAAATGAAGAATGTGGGCCATAAAGAAAATTCCAGTTATGCCTTCTAAGGTCTGCAGTATGGAATACTGTTCCATTCACTGCTTGGAGCAAGTTGTCTTATGCTTCATGGAACAACAAAAACTTCACAAATAAAATGTAAAATTTGCTTGATGATGGGGATATATAAATGAAATTGTGAATTTTAGAGGACTATAGATAGCTATGCTCGCAAGGTATCAGTACATTGTGTCTTAAATTTCTTGATAGCAAATATGTATTAAGTATTTTCTGGTGGCCAGGCAATGACATAAAGGTCTATAAGGTTGACCTCTCACATTGACTGACTGTGACAGACTCTATACCTGTCAGCTCCTTACAGATGAGTGCACTGGAACAGACAGACTATGTAATTCCCAGGTTAGCCTATAGGAGGTATAAATAGAAGCAGTCAACCATACTGCTGGCACCAAGGATCTGGTCCTAATCACCTGCTCTACAAGAGATCAGGGCTGGCAAACGTTTTCTATCAAGGGCTAGAAAGTAAATATTTTAGGCTCTGTGAGTCAGACAGTTTCTGTTGCAACTCTAGACAATAGAAAAACAAATTGTGTTCTAATAATAATTTATTTTTAAGAAAATGCCAGATTTGGCCTCTGGTCACAGTATGTTGGATCCTAATTCTAGATCAAAGGTTCTAAAACTCAAGTATGCTTTAAAGTCATAGGAAGGGCTTATTAAATTCAGATTAGTGTCTGACAACTTCCTCTGATTCTGATGTATTAGGTCATGGGCAAGTCTCCAAATTATCTTTCTTCCTCTGGGACAAGCTGCTCTCAAGATCGACGTCTGGGCTTTCAGAACCAGGGCGTCTGTGCTGGAGACAAAGACAGGAATTGGTCCTCTTGGCATTCATAACATGCTGTATAGTGACTTCTATGTATAAGCCATTCAAGATTTATTTAGGGAAAGAAAATAAAATTAATGACCATGATGTAACATTACATTGTTTCTAACTATTTCAAAATGTGCCAAAAATACCAAGGATTTGGGTAAATTGTACTAATGTAGAAAATGGCATTACCTACTGTGGGGAACTTATTTGTGTTACACAACTTATTTTGTGTAGCTCAAGCATTTAAAGAAAATATGATTTTTTTCATATAGTCTTGGGTCTTGTTCAAGTTCCACTTAATGTGCAAAGTTATGATTCAACAAAAGAAGCTTTTGCCCATAAGACATCATTCTTTAGAGACTAGGGATGAAGGGAATAGAAAGTTACAGGATTTCACAGAAGACTTTGCTAGGACAGGCAAACGGGATTTTCAAGCTATAAGACTGGAACCAGTCTGACTGGACTCATGTACAAATTGCTCAGTGACAAAGATGAACCAAGGGACAACTGTGACCCATGGTTCATTTTATTTAAGAAAATGAGTGATAAATTGTAATATTCTATAAACTACTTTGACTCAGACAGAGGGAAAATGTCATTTGCTTTCCAAACATGATTTTCCCTTCCCCCACATTTTGAGAAGTGAGCACAAACATCGAGTAAAGAGACAGCAAACTGTCTTTCTCCCACAGGGATGGAGGTTCCCTGTCTTGTTAGCAGTGGGCACCCATAACAAAAGGGAAAATTTAACTTCTAAGCTCTTTCATTCCAAAGTTAATGGGTTACATTCTGGAGGTCAGCAAGCAGATGGAACTGAAGGTAAGAATATAAAATTGTGAAAATGTAGATTTAATATTACTTTGTCAAGGTGGAATGTGAGCACTAGAAGGAACGTTCAAGACTTTTGATCTTCAATCTCATCCTTGCTGCAAGGGCATCGAGGCTGGCGTGACTGCAGGTCCTTCCTGGCTTTGCAGGTCTAACTAGGAGCAGAGCTGGATCAGTCAGCATATGCTTTGTCTTCTGGTAAGTAAACTGTTCCTCCTCTGTCCTTACCACTCTTCCCATCAATGCCTCATGCAAGCAGTTGCATTTTTATCCTAAGTGCTTTTGGTGTTAGTGACAATTCCCTTTGCTGTGACAAAGTGATAAAAAGCGTAGTTAAGGGAGAAAAAAAAAATGTTTATTTTGGCTCAGAGTTCAAGGCACAATCCATCATGTCAATAGAAACTTGAGGCAGCTGGTCACATTGTATCAAAAGACAGGATGCAGGGAAGAGTGAATGCCTGGCTCAGCTCATCTTCTGTTTTTCATACAGTCTGAGACCTCCGTCCATAGAACAGTACCTCTCCTCCCACCTCCGTTAGCACGGTCTAGATCATCACGACCAGCAACCCCCAAGACTTGACTTCAAGAGATCATGTCAAGTTGGTTATCAATATTAATCCTCATCCTTGCTAACAGACAATTCTGTGTGAATGAGAGATAGCAGAGGGAAGGAGGAGAATGAAGAGTAGAACCAGGGTTGCTGTGGTGTAAGGGGCCATTAAAATATCTGTGTCTACCCTTTGATTTATGAAAAAAATTCAGCCACCTTGCCCCCAAGGTTGAGGTGATCCTAACCTCACAGCTAACTACTGTTTTCCTTCCAAATATGTCATTTCTACATTGAAAGGCAGCATTCTCCATGAGGTCTATGGTTGCCCCTTTCAGTCTAGTAACTATAAATTGATGCAAGGATTCAGTCTAGTCAAGCCATTAAAGCCAATATACCAATAGTGTGTGTGGCGGGGGGGTTGTTAATTGATAATCAAGCTTTATGAATAGACCAATGCCAGGGTTTTGCTTATCTCATCGGTTCTGCCACCTAGCAATCTCTAATGGAGCTCTCTGGAAGAAGATACCTGTCTAGTGACATCCATGAGCTCCCACTTATGTGCTGGATATACCCTGCTGATCTGCAGGCCTTTGCTTACCGGGCCATACAAACCCTTTCTTTATTCACCTCAGTGTGTCCTTTGCTACACACTGTTCCAATGCTTTGTCAGCTTGACCAAACTGGAATCAGAAGAAACTGGTAGCATTACCTTGCAGTCTAGAAACAGAGACCTGACAGGAAGTAGGGCCATACTGTATAGCATCAAGGCCCACCCCCAAAGATTCACTTCCTCTGGCAAAGCTCCATCTCCTATAACTCCAAAACAGAGCCCCCAGCTAGCACCAAGTGTCCAAATACATGAGCCAATGAGGAGCATTGACAATTATTTTGCTGGCTGGGAATTTCATCATCCTTCATGTTGATTGCATTAGGCTAAGCCAGATCAAATTGCTAATATCTCATATGGCTTTACTTGTGTAGAAAGTGCTTTCATCTGGCTTGACTCAATTCATTATACCTAAGTCATCCCATTAGATGGAAGATCTTCTGCCTGGCTGACCATAAATTACAGTTGACTTTTGCCCCAGATGGGCAGTGGGGGTGTGCAGAGCTCCAAGCACCATGAACATATTTCTATGTGTGCACAAGTTGGTTGAGTTTACAGTCAGTTTTACATTTTTAGAATAATGCTTCTGGAGTAGTCGATCTAAACTATCAGTTTATAAAGTCATGTTAGAGAATTGACCTCAAAATTGTGTGTGTGTGAGTCTTTGTAAAATATATTTCATACACATGCAGAATTTTGTCAGCTTCATTTAAAAATATTAAGCAAAAAATAACTTTTACAAAGAATAAATAAAATAATTTAATATATAGGTCTGTTTAAAATAAAATTTAATTAAAAATGTCAAGAGCTAGATATCATGTGAAAATAAAATATACAATTTAAGAATATATACTTTATATTGGAGTAGAGGAAGTGTACCTCTCAATTGTTCCTACGGTTTTCAAAGTAGATAAAGAATAAAATCCAGAAAGAAAAGATGAAACTTTCAGCAGCTCTTGCCACGCCTTCGCAAAGGGGTTGGTTACTAGTTGATGTCATCATCTTTTTTTTTTGAGAACATTTTGCTTAGGAAACAGCATTATGTCAGCGGGGAAGTAAAGGTGAAAAGTATTCCTCAGGCAAGCAGCTGAATGTACAATTTTGAGTTCTGAATGAACATGTCTAGATGGAGGCAGAAGTCAGCGCCACTGATTCTCCTGTGAAACTAGCCAAACAGAGAATGGTCTATAGCAGGGAATCACACTGAGGTCAGTGGTGATCTTGGCAAGAGCAGCTTTTGTGGAATTAAAGACTAGTAGGAGATGATTGAAGCTATAGGAAAACAATCTTCTCAAAGTTTACCACAAGCACAGGGTCAAAGTTTGATCTTGACTTGTTGGAACCAAAGTCAATGCAAAAAGAGGTCCTCCCATCTAAATATGTAAGAAGTTCAAGCAATTAACCTGTTATAGAAGAAGACAATAACCTCAGGGGGAAAGGTGTGATTCTTAAATGAGGATGGGCACAGGGTAGTTGGGATTTTTGAAGCTGTTCTTATAGCTCTACAAGCAAGTACAGTTGTCTCAATATGTATCTCAACTTTATCATCAACATTAACTCAAGGGTTACCAAGTGACATTCATATAAACAACCAGAAAGAACAGATTTGAAGTTGAAATTCTTTGCTATCAAGGCTGCCTTGTAGAGTTGGCAAGCAAGGTGGGAGTGTTGACTTTTCTTTATCCAAAATGATAAAGAATTTTTGGGTCAAAAGCAGGATGTTAGAGACCCTATTAATGGTGTAGTCTGTATGATCTCATTCCATGAAAGCTTAGAGCCTGAGTGATTTCAGCTTCTCCTTGATGCCACCAAGCAGAAACCTGCCCTATAGATGTTGAGAAGAAAGTGAAGCGTGACAGCTGTCAGAGGCTCTGCATCTAGAATGGAGACAGAGCCCTGACAACAGACACTAAACCTCCTTCAGTTCTGTCTACCTGTTGCCATCTCAGTGATGACTACTCCGTTGTCTGGTTTAAACGTTCACCCTTCTCCCACATACCTAGTTTCCTTTCTTAAGTATTCTCCAACATTCTCTTCCTAGGGCACAGATAGTCATCTAACAAACTATAGGTATGTCTTAACTTACTCACATCCTGCCTGTTACTGAGAATCAGAGAATCACCTCGGTCTTTGGGCAAAGTTCTCTAACGTTAAGATATCTCTCCAGCAAAGATCAACAGAAGCAGGAAGAAAGGTTAAACATGATTTAATGAAGCAGAAGTACTGCAAGAGGATAGGGCATAGTACAGAGGCCGGGAGAGATAAAGAGCAAAAAGAACAAAGAACCACTTTCTAGGATTTCCTTCCTGGTGGCTGTTAATTGAAGGTTAAAGTCCAGTTCGGTTAACAGGCTCTGAGCATGAGAACCCACCCACATGAGCAAAATCCAGGCTTTATCTTTTGGGCCAACAGGGAAAACTAATTAATAATACCCATTAACTGTTGGTTTTTAATTTTGCAGTTCACTGAAGACTCTTCTGTAGAGACTAAACTCAGGTGTGTTTAGATATGAGGGAGTATATAGCCATGCCATGGTTACCTTTAGCAGTCAGTCCACAGAAGCTGCTGTTGGTTTATCTGTAACAGTTAAAAGGCACAAGCTGTTCTTCTAGTTCATGGATAACTAAGTGGAGACAATTGGTTGGAGGGTGGCATGCTGAAAAGTCCAAGTCAGAAAGTTTTAAGATACCTATTGGGAACCTCTCTTCTTGCATACCTTACCACACTCAGCACAGGGAATACGACAGCTGAGCCCCACTGTACCTGTACACTGTAGGATGTGACTGATGAGAAATGCAGCTTATTGACACTGCCCAACATTGTTGGGAAAGACAATGCTGAGTACTGCCAGCTTGGGAAATAATCCAAATTCCAAACTCAAATTACATTTATTTATTTACCTATTATTACCTCCTAAATGTTCCCTTTTAAAATGCAAACAACACACAAGCTTGACATTATGTAACCCTAAATCTATGTTAGCATATTAATTGCTTCAGTCATGAGATCATAGACCAAAATAAGAATCACACACACACACACACACACACACACACACACACACACCCCACCACCACCAAAAAAAGTCACCTTAGCAGAAAACTGACAACAGCAGAAGCTGGAGAGCTGGAGCGTGCCTGGGTGTCAGAATAGGCAACATTTTAAAAGCTGATTTCATAAAAGCAGTCATCAGTCTCCAGTCTCCATGACTGCTGTGTCATTTTAGCTTAGGATTCTCAAGTGGCTCTCACATTGATTGTCAAGGGAGATAATGCCTGGCTTTAAGATGCTTTACTTCTCAGGGACCGTGATTCAAGAATTGTCTGGAAGACCAGAGTGTTTGTGGAGTGGTGTGGATGGGGTGAAAGAGGGGAAAAGGGGCTCCGGAAAGGAAGATGCCAAAGACACTGTGCTGTTTTGTTTGTTGTCAACAGTACACATCCATACATATCTAGGAAGAAAGAATAGCAAATAAATATCAAATAAGGAATTACTTTCAATTGGGTTGACCTATTTGGTATTTTATTGGTTGATGGTTGATATGGGAGAGCCCAGCTCACTTTGGGCAATGCCATCCCAGGAAAGGTAGTTAGTATTGTCTAAGAAGTCCCAAACACATTCACACACTAAGTAGGTAGGCTAAACAAGCCTTGAGTAGCAAAGGATGCAAGCCATTAACTAGCACTCGTCAATGGCTTCTGTTTCACCAGATTCCTGCCCTGCCTTGATTTCCCTCAATTGACTGTGACCCAAGGGGTGGTGCTTTTGGTCATGAGTTTTATCAGAGCAATGGAAGCCAAACTAAGACAGACTCGAAAGGTGGGAGATCAAAGAGAGGCGCCAATATTAGATGTCATTGATTTCCCAGCACACCCAGGTACCCTGACCTAGCTGGCCAAGCATAGTTAGGAGCTCCAGACTTCGGCAGCTATTATCTGCCTCATATTTCTTCTCTTCTCTGGTACTTATGATTATTAAGCTTCAGAACTGGAGAAAGGACAAATGGAGACCTAAATTTTGTGACATCTCTGCCCTTGATGGTCCACCTGAGAAAGTTCTAGCCATCCCTCCACAGAACTTAACCTTGTATATTTTACTAGCACTCTGAACCAACATTATGTGTGACTTATGAGCTTCCTGTTGGCTGCCTGCTAGAGCGAGATAAGAGAATAAAAGAAATTGAGAAGAAAAAACATATAAAAAGAAAAGTTCCCCTGTCCTGATCCTTCACTCCCCAACACCCAATGTATCATTCCTTGCTTTAACAGTTTTGATTCTGGAATTTGAACATTGTCCCAGTGGTGAGAAAAACCTCTCCTGCTGTATTCTGGATCATATCCTCAGTTTCTTCATTTCTGGTTGGCGAGGAAGGCAGCTATGCTTACATGATTCTACATGTGGAAGGGGAAGCACCTCAGAGTATTACCACTTGCCCTTAAAAAGTGAAAATAGCTGATCACTGCTTGGAAAGTATCTGAGATCTTGAGATTTGCAGTTGCATGATCTATTGACTGTGCTGTGCATCCCACATTGGATTTTCTGTAGCAGTCAGAGCAACAAGAAAAATCTTCAGCATAGGACACTCTGCCACAGACTTGTATATCAGGCTGAGGGCTCAGAATGTGGTCCTAACATGTGGTAAGGAGTTCATCTTCACTGCAATAACTTTGAGAGAATCATAGAAGCATTGAAGAAACACAAGAACCTCCCTTGGGAATAGAGGGTGAGCAGAAGCAAAGTGACTGGGGGTGAGGGCTCCAGTGTGCTTCCTGCTATCTTTTGCTTTGACACTTGGGAGAATTTACTGTGTCATTTTTCTCCAAATATAATTTCTATTATTTCTGCTAGTGTATCATTTGTAGGTCTGGATCAAGGTGACTGAATATAGACTAGATGTAGAAAACTGTACAAAACAATTATATGCAGGAATTTGGGGATGTTTTAAATCAAGATAGTGATGGCTGTTTTTACAGGAGAGGGAATCGGTATTTCAGCCAAGACAGTGCATGGCCACAGCTGCTATCACTGTGAACTTCAGTGTCTCTCTTTCTAGAGGACTATGCCACTTCTTTACCGCCCATGTTGAGACTTGACTTTGTGATTTGCTTGCACCAGCAGCTATGACTGACTGCACAGGCTCTACCCAAGCAGAACCTTTACGATCTGTGATTGTTGTCTTGACCCTCAGTTGTCCTCTTTGATAATGGCCTCCACATCATCAAGGTATCGGCTGCTCTGAAATAAGGACACATGATGCTGAAGAATGTCATTTAGAAATAAGCATGAGGTTTGACTAATTTTGTATTGTAGCAAAATACAATGAAAATGGGCAGATCTTGGACAACTGCTCACAGAACAAGGGAGACAAATGATGTCATGTCTTGAAAGCATTGAGTCATCATAGACAGAGGATCTTATTAAAACAGTACAAATCTAAAAAAGAAAAGCTTAGCAGCACATCCTCAAGCCATCCAGATTACAGACAAGCTCTCAGGGAGATAATATTCTCTTCCTTAGTTCTGCTTAGCCACAACCAATGTGCTAGAATAAGCCTTGCTGCCCTTAGATTTAGGGACACCCTGGTCAATAGAACTTATTTGGACATCACAAAAATGGAACCAAATATATAACTAAAGGTCTTGCATGAGACCTTCCCAGGGAGCTGTCATAACTGACTTATTCAACAATGAGGCAAAGCTTGGAGATTGCTGGCTGATACTTGCACATTTAGGAGGGATGCCTAATGCAGATGATCCAAGTGTGTGAACTGACTTCTCCCATGCTATATTTAAGTTAGTCTTGGGAGATGTTTGATGACTGATGTTCCTTGTTCTGTTTATCTCTTTCTACCTAACACTTTCCTAAAAAAAAAAAAAAGAAAGAAATCTACATTTATGTACTTACACGAGAGAGAGAGAGAGAGAGAGAGAGAGAGAGAGAGAGAGAGAGAGAGAGAGAGAGATCCATTAAAACTCACATTTTCAAAGTTACTGTATAAATTGCATGGAGAACATATGAACAGCAGCAGACTATAAGTAGAAAATCAACACAGCCGGCAGCCTGTCTCTGTTCTTATTAGAGCATCAGTAAGTAAACTTGGCTGTGGGGAAGGAAGACTGAATGGAGACAGGTATCTGGAGAGCTCTGAATAGCCCAGCTCCTCCACTGTTGATTGTGGGCACATTTGCATGACCCAAATTCAATTAATAGATGCTGCAAACAAAGCAAATTTTCCACATCTCACCCAAGTCATCTCTTTGACTTTGTAGGTAGCCATTAATCATTTTACTAATGCAATATAGTAATAATTTGTTTGTTTGATGCATGGTGGAATGACAATATTTTCAAAAAAATATCATTCATAATGTGATAGAAAGACTCCACCATTTGTGTTTAAGGGATCAGAGATGTTTGCAGGCTAGCTTGTGTCAGTGGCACCTGATAGGAAAAGTGGTGTGATCTGATTCCCCAAATCCAGTTTGAAAAAACAGAAATGGTACACACATTGTGTTTCTATAGATATAAGTACTCTGCATTCCTTTAAATATAAAATAGTAACTGGCATCAATTAATTTCCCTCAATAATATTTTGTCTGTAGAAATTTTCAGTGTGTTCCCATGTTTGTTATGGTTTGCTAGCTCATGTAGCAAGCTCAACCTTCTGCTGTGTAAAATAATGATCCCATGGTGGTTGTTGCTCTGCCCCATGAGAAATCTCCTAGTGAGTCAGGATCTTTCCATCAATTTGTGATTCAAAGATCCAAAAGCATCCCATCTGTTGTCCCCTATCCCCTGGATGCTGGGGCAGCCCCAGGAAGTAAGTTCTCTATGTCTAGCCTACCAAATGTGCAAACAAAACAAAACAAAAACTGGTTTTATAGCCAGATGTGAATGCAAAGTTTAGCTGGAAAATGTGTTCCCAAGTTGATGCCAAACATTTCTATGCCATGGAAGAAAGAACACCGTTTTGGAGGAATTAACTTCAATTGCATAAACACCTTATGGGGCTACATTTGCCTTTTGTCTTAAAAGATACAATCTATTTATGTAGACCTATCTGGTCTTGACAATCAATTTGTTATATAGACCAGGCTGGCCTCAACTGCCTCTGCCTCCCACATGCTGGGATCAAAGCACTGTGTCACCATACCTGGCAATTTCCTAAATCCTCCACATATTTCTATATCTGGCTGTCTCTGAATGTCAAGGTTATGTCAGTGCTATTTCAAAATTCAGGACGTAACTTCTACAAACAGCTTTGCAACATTAACATTCTGACTTTATCTCTCTATACAAATCATCTGTATTCTGGCTTTCAAAGCATTGTTGTATAACACTGACTAATTAATATGCATTTCATTCTCCTGGGCCCACTTGTAGGGTTTTAGAGCCACAATTTGTTCTAAGGATACACAGTATCATGCAAAGCACACACTTCTTCCCTTTGAGAACATACAAATATTAAATAGGATGACCTCAGATACAGATTCCCTGAAAAGAATTCAGATAATTCCCAATTGCTCCTTTCATCCATACATTCATTCTGAAATTTTCTTGAACTAAATATGTCCTTAGTGAGATAATTTTTGTTTCTTTCTTTTAATGTCTTACTCAATTTTTCTCTAAGTGCACATGTCCCTGGATGATATTATATATTGCTAAAATGAGCCATTCTTTTTAGATGTCAAATTTGAAATCTTACTTTTTCATTTCTCTGCTGCTTTAAAATTTAAGTTAACTTCCTATAATTTTTTTTTAACTGCAAAGTTGTTAAGGACTTCCTGAAAGGGAGAAAAACACCCTAATCTTCTCTTAGACATGTTCACTTGCTTGTACGTCTTCTCAAAGCACTGTAGTGATGGCTAGTCAGACATGGAGCCACCTGAAGAACAGTGAGAATATCTAGCCAAATGGTCGTCCTGGTATAAAACAGGTCACTGTGTCTCAGAGGTCAGATTAGCATCCTTCATCCTCTTGAAGCAGGAGTGGGGGAGATATTTTCACAAACAAAGGTGTACCTCTTTCTAAACCCCCATCTCACCCCGACTCACATGCCTTTTTAAAAACAAAGTTTCTCTGTGTAGCTCTGGTTGCCCTGGAACTCTGTAGACCTCAGAGATGCATCTACCTGCCTCTTTCTCATGGGTGCTGGGATTAAAGGCATTCACAGGAATCACTGGTTGGTCCCTCTCTCCATTCCTGATCACCTCAGGGATGTGGGAAGGGGAGTATGGGAGACAGGGGGGAAAGAAGTCCATGCTATGAACTCCACGGTACAGTCAGACCGCCTTCTCATTTTGTGATTTGTTTTCAACCAAATTGAGGGAGAACGTAATTGAATTGTCAACTGATAGATCATTAAAAGTGAGTTTGGATGACAGATCTGCAGTTTGACTCCTGCAGCAGTGTTTGCAAGCAGTTCAGAATGTTGAGTGACAGACCTATTACAATCTGGTTCTATTTCCATCTCTTTATATGGATGAATTTTCTAAGTGCTTAAAGTTACAGAACTGAAAAGAATTGATGCCAAATCCCCTTTTCATTTTAGCAATAAGTAATATCATCCATGGACATGTGAGCTTAGGGGAAAATTGAATAAGGCATAAAAAAGAGGAAACAAAAATAATCATCTCACTAAGAATGTATCTTGTTCAAGAAAATACCGTGTTCTTATAATTACAAAAATTTGTGAGTTTTGCATTTGTTCTATTATTCAATGGTAATTATTTTAATGATAACTAAATCTAGAAATAATTATTTCAAACATGAAGCAAGACATTTTAAATATCATATGGTATTTTAGAAAATTAAGTTTAAATACATACCAGTATTTATACTGTAGAACAGAATAATGGAAATGCAAATTCAATGACAAAAAGAAAGGGTTTAAAACTTCTGTAAAAGAAAAGTTGCTTGTATAGTTTTAAAAATAGTTAAGGGTATATAACAAATAACTTTAGGATATAAAATCCATTGGGAGTATTTGACAAAGAAAATATATAAAAGTTTTATTTAAAATTTCTATTGTTTCTAAAATATTTAAAATTATATCCATGCAATTATTTTCACTTATGATCAAATATTTTAGATATTAACCTAAACTTTAGGTTTTTAGTTTACCAGTCATTTTAATTCAATGGAAATTATGTAATGGATGGTGCAATTATCATGTTTCCTTTGAGAAGTCTGAAGTTGTAGAAACATAGGACTTTCCAGAAGGAATGTAGAGCCTGCATCATCTGTGAACAACATCCTGGCTGGGTTAAGCACAGTGACACAGTTCTACTCTGTTTCTTCCATTGAGACAAAGATTTTTTTCTTTCTTATCCTTGAGACATACTTTTTTTTGGCCTCTCAAAGACAGTGGAAGTGATACTGTGTGGTCAGGCTGTAGGAAAACTGCAACATTTCCTTAGTCTTAAAAAATAATTAAGAGCAATCTCAATCCCATCTCAGAGAAAAAGCAGTTATACATACATCTCACATGACTCTGGACCCCCAGCCAATTTTAACATATGTGTACCATCTGAGAGGAGCATCTTTGCTGCTGACAAGCCTGCCATGCTCAGTATCACCTGAGTCCACAGCCTACATGAGAAGCCTCAGTTAGGGGTACACATTCCTCTGGCTTTAACAAATGTACAATGACATGTTTCCACCAGTATGGTATCATGCAGTGTTTTCAGTGTCTTCATTTTGGATAACCACCACAGGTCACTTGACTTTGTTAAATGAGAAGGAGCTGACATTGAAACTTAATGCATCTCACAGATCTTCACAGGACATCAGAACAGGGCTTGCTTCTACAAGTGATGCATATGCAAAGGTGATCAAGTACCCAAGGCAATTACTAAGAAGTCAAATGGATGGACACAAATGATTGTTCTGTTCTGCAGAATCTCCATGTACATTTACACACTCATTTACACAATCTTATTTACACACTCTTTTATAGAGAATGCAAAACACATTAAGAGCACAGAGTGAGAGAAATACCTACTTTATTAGCAGGAAGTTTCATCACCAGATACAAGCTTTACTTACCTATGTTTCCTGCTTTGACTGAGCTGTCATTCTTTCTTTCCTTCCAGGATGCTATAGAGTCTCCATCTTTCTCCTGCCTCCAGATTCTCATGCCCAGTAACTAAGGATCTACTGGCTATTCTTTATTCTTCTTGCTGTTCCTCTGTTTCTTCCATCCAATAGTTTTTAGAGAGGCCATTGTTATTGGCTTGTGCTTGTTATTCAGCAACACCAATGAGACCCATTTCAAATGATGCTTAAATGAATGAATTATCAAGAAATGCATCCAATAAAGTGCACCCAGACTGCCAAAACCTGAAACTAAGATATGTACACATTTAGATGTACCATTTGGCAAAATTTTCTAATTCTATAATTTTGACCAATGATGAATTATAGCCCTCTTTATTTTGAGAGAAAATAATTTTTTAAACAAATACTCATTCTACTTGCAAAGTCATATGGAAGAGAGCACATGAGGAAAAAGGGGGATCCAATTCAATTTCAACTGGCTTTCAAGGAAGAGCGATTGTAATATCTCTTCCTATGGAACTCTTTTGACCACCAATAACCTGCTAGTTGAAAACCAGCTTGTTTCTTTGAGTTGAAACTATGATTCTTTACCACTAAAGTGGGAGTGATAAGAGTCTGAGATCTAAGTTAATCCTTTTACATTATTAAAAATAACATTAATATGGGCTGGAGAAACAGAAAGATGGAAACCTGAGCCCAATCTCAAGCACCCACATAGAAACATGGATGTAGCATCACAAGATTGTAACCACACCACAGCACTGGAAAGGCAGAGGCAGGCGGGTCCCGGGCTTGCACGTCAGCTAGTCTTGTTGAACTGGTGAGTTCCAGGTTCAATAAAGACTCTGTCTTAAAAAAATAAGGTAGAGAGAAATTGGGACAACATTTTGTATCTAGCACACACACACACACACACACACACACACACAAATTCACAAATATGCATACATATATATCATACATACAAATAGAAATAAGGATATCATTTTGTGCACATAGCCTAATTATCTATACACGTCCACTTTTCACTGAAATGGTTAACATCTAGGTCACTATACACAACAGTTCAGAAAGAGGTTATAAATTTAGGTTGTATTTCTAAAATATTTATTTTTCTGAAATCAGTTTTTACATTTCAATGTACAAATATTTCTTCCTCTTTTTTTGCTGCTAGCTTTCAATGTATCAAAAGTCCCCAGAACACTGCTAGTCTTTAGGACCTCTCATCTTACAGGTGAACTGTGTGGACAATAGAGTTTGCTATGCTGCAGGCATAAAGTCATTCAACTGTCTTAATTTTAATTGACACATAACAGTGAATGTATTTTGTTCTCATGTCCACCTGCTTTGAGGAACCTATACATTGTGAATGGCTGCATCTAGCTCACTGATGCATAATCTCTCATGTATTTTTGTTGTAAAAGCTTACATCTTTATTCTTTTTACTTCTTGAAACACACTAGTTCCTAATTAATTGTACTTTTACTTAAATACTAAAGATTCTTTGAAAGCCATTTCTCCTAGCTGACCCCTCACTGTGCATCATTTGACCTCATGTCCTTGTTCCCTTCACTTGTTTCCCCTTATCCTGGTCACTCTCATTGTATGCTGATCCTATGAAACACAGTCATTTATTATTATCATCATTATTATTATTCCACTCATCAAACCAGGCTTTCATGTGTATCAGATCAGATAGTGGCCTTGTCCTGTGATATCCAAGAGTGCATGCAGAGATGGATAACAGCTCCCAATTCCTGGTCCAGTCACTCAAACATTTGCCCTGGGGTAAAGAAACCTCAGAACTTTGGCTTCCTGGCCTGCACTGCAAGGTGAAGAGTGTTTGCAGGCACAAGCTCCATGACAAAGTTACTCAGGAAGTTAGGTCACTTTATCATATTATCTATAATACAAAGGGAGTTAACTGTCTCCATGTCTTTAAACTAGCTAGACTCATGATGTGCACCACATCTCATGGAATGTTCTGAATATAGGTCTTACTGCAACACACTAGGCTGGGTTTCAGACAAAGGGTGTTGGTCTGTGTACACAAAATGATCAGTAACTCCATTTAGGAGGCCATTCTAGGCTTGTCCTGATCGTGAGGGCAGTAACAATCATGAATTAACTGTACTAAAATGTGATGGAATACAGGAGCCTGAGACTGGTTCCCTGCTTGCAGACTGCATCTTGGAAATACACAGCTGTCCCCACAGGAGGTAAGCTAGCTTAATGGGAATATATCTTTATCAATACATTGCAGAGAAGAGTACAAATTCTTCTTACCTGTTTTATGGCTTAATGCCCATTGGGGCATGTGGAACACTCTAGGCAGTGACTATTTGTCATTATAGATGAGGTGGACAGTGTAGAAAAATCTAGATTGCCTACATTCTTCCCCAAAGCCCTGGAAAGTTAGATTTTAGAAGAATAATCCAATCAATAAAAATAACACCATTGAACATGTTGAATCAGTTAGGAATAGGTTAAGCTGCACAGATAAAAAGAAACCGGAACCATCAGTATTCACACAAAACAGAAACAATACATTCCACTCACCAACAGTAACAGTTCAAAGGCTGGTGCTCTGGACACACATGGACCTTTATTGCCCTGTTATCCTAAGAATGTGTCTCATGACTTCAGCATCCAGAGAGAGTACCAGAGTTTCATCTGTCACAGACATGGTGCAGGGGAAGAGGGGATCATGCTGTATGCAGAACTGCTTTTGTGAATCACACAAAATACTCCTACTTGTATTGCATTGGCCCAAACACATGTCTACATGTTGCTTTGAAAGACAAGAGAAAGCAGTCATTTGGTGTGGTGGCAAGGAGAATAGAGGAAAACTGGATTGTTGTTGCTAAAGGAAAAAAAGGGAATGTACCAGTTTATGAAAGGCAACTGAGAATTTCTGCTGCTAAAATTACTGTGTGGGGCCAGTGAGATGGCTCTGAAGGTAAACCAAGCCGGGTGACCTGAGCTGAATCCCCAGCATTAGCACAGAGGAAAGAGAATTAACTCTGTCAAAGTGTCTCTCACCTCTACATACACCCTAAGAACAGGAGAAAAGACACTCCACATTCACACACACATATGCTCTCTCACACACTCACACACACACATATACACAAACATACACATGCTCTCACACAAACACACATGCTCATATACACACACTCATACACACACACATACATACCGAACATCTCTAAATAAATATTAAAATAACACCTTGTAAGTTTTTCTTAGTTAGGGATTACTTTTAGAGAATAATTTTTTGAAAGCCACCATTTTATATAACTATAGAAATAAAATAGATAAGGAATATTTTTTGCTCATAAAAATATGTGGAATTATCTCTTGACTAGAAATTATTAGAAAATCAATAACTATGTAATCATTACAAATTGCTTCACCAGATTCCCAAAAAGCCTTGACAACTGTGAAGCAGGAGGTCAAAAGAGGATTCTCATCAAGCTGCACAGAGATAGTGTTCACCATTGACATGGATTTTGTTTTAAAAAAAAGAGACAGAAAAAAAAAGAAAAAACTATGCTCAGCACTTTAAAGGTTTTAGAACTCAAATCCCTACAGCTTTAACATATGAAGGGTAATATTCAAGTTCTACAAGAACTACACATTGTTCTTAGGCAGTGACCATCACTCTCTCTGATTTCTGCTAACACACACACAATCACACACAGAGACACATGCACACACACACACACACACACACACACACACACACACACACATTTAGTTCTAAGGAGACAGGGGTGACAGGTCCTGGCCAAGCCACTAGGAGACAGGTTTCTATTTTTGGTACCCTGCATTGATTTGTGGCCACAAGTTAGTTACTTAGAGTCTATGGTTTTGTAATGCTTCAGTGATTACAAAGTTTAGAGGTTTCCATTTGCCATTTATTTCTTGCATGTAGTAGGAATAAACTGGGAGGTTTACTGTGAACACTGTGAGGTGGGCAGGTCTTTTCTGGCACTGTCTGTCTTTATTCTCTAGGCAGGTAATTCCTCTACACAATCCAGACAGTCCATATGGCCATGACTTTGGAATATTCTTTTCTTGGCATGCCTTCGTACTCTGACATTTGAAACATTGCAGACTCAACAGCTTCAAAACTTCAAGGCATTGTTTGCATTGAGATGTACTTAAACTATAAGAAATCCATTAATAATCCATTTGTGGGCAGGGTATGAGGAAGCAAGTTCCCCTGAACACTTTGTGTGGAATTAGACAAGACTTGTAGAGTTCAAGTCAAGCACTGGGTGGCTCAGTTCCAACTCTCAGATCTAGGTTTGGATATGAGTGGGGAGCACCTGGACTCATATGTTTCTGACATGGAACAAAGATGGTCATCTGTAGCATGAATGTGCCTAAGGGGCTTTTTTTTCCTCGTTCTGAATTGATCTCTTGGTAGATCTAAGCATATGGTGCTATTGTCAGTTTATTACTATGAAATTCTGAGGAGGAAAACTACTCTCAAAATAAAGCAGTCTTCTACAAATGTTTCATATCATCTAGAAACTTTGAGATTGCCTCCAATTATTTCCAGGATGAAAAAAATTAACCATCTCAAGGAAAATACTGCTGAGTGGGTAAGACATTTCATTCAGACAGGAAGAGGGGGGTTAATGACCCACTGGGTAAAGGGCTGATCCTAGCTAATGCTAACAATATGTCTCCAAATTATTAAAAGTATGTTTTGAATGTTCTCGCCACATGAAATTAAAAAGCACATGTCCCAGTTCCCACTTTTGATGATGTGATAAAATATCTGAACTAGAACAACCTAAAGAAGAAATGGTTTACTCTGGGTCACAGTTGTCATGGAGGGCAATTCAGGACAACAGGAGCTTGGGGCAGATGTCATGTGGTATGGGGAGTCAGGAAACGGAAAGGATAGAGGCTCTCTCTCAGCCTTCCTCTGTTCCCTTTATCCTTTTATACAGCTTCAATTCCAGCTCACATTTAAGATTGATCTTCCCAAATCAAATACTGTAATTAAAGTAACCTCCCATAAATATTCTTCTTCCAGGAGATTTTTAGGCATCATCACATAAACCACTAGCATTAACCATCACAGCAGGCAAAGTGTTTGATATGTTAATTAACCTGACACACCTACTTTTTCAATAAATACATACATAAAAATATAACATTGTACCTATAAAATTGTCAGATTTAATTTAAATAAACTTAAAAAATAAAAGTGAATTATCAGACTGAAATAAAAAATGATTAAGAGATTCTAGCAAAAAGGGCCAGCATGACAAGAAAATTGCACAGAGGCCTTTCAACTTACTTGAGAAGGAAATGACAGAATAACTCACAGGATTAATTAAATCCTAATTCTTGGGACCATCATTATATTTGAGAAATTAATTCTGACTTCACCTACAGTGTAGACTTTCAAGTCAGACAAAAGTAACTTTATCTGTTTGCATTTACTATTTGTGAGTCTTTCTGAAAATTATTTTTACTTCCCAGCCTGATTCTTTATTATAAAATGGAAATACTATCTGTTCTCCTGAATTATCAGGATTAAAAGATGGAATTTTCAAGAGCTATTCAGTGACATCATAGACCCTTCAGAGATTATTTCCGTCAGATGTCTATTGTCACAGAGGGAGCAGGTAGCACAGATTCAGCTGATGGAAGAAAATGCTAGGCTGTGCTGGAGATGTTTCTCCTCCCTTTCCAGTCTGTGTACAGGTCACAGTCTGTGCATCACTAGCATCAAATGGTCACTACCCAATTCATAGTCTCTCTCTCTCTTCTTGCTTGCAAAATTATTTTTCCTAAACATTTAGAAGAAACTGTTAAGGTCTGCACATGGAGTGCATGTAGACGACAATGGGAAGAGTCCCTCTACTTCCTGTCCCCCCAACCAGCTTTTGTCCTGCTGACCATGGCTCACTTTCTTTCTATATCTTTAAACACTCTGGGGTTCACAGGGACTTAAACTAAATATGAGAGATGTAATTTCCTGTGTTTAATTAAAGAGTCCTTTGAAGTCAGCTCTGAGAACAAGGGCTTCATTTCCAATCAGCTTTTTTCCAAGACCTACAAACTATATTTTTTATATTTTGATCAAATGCATGTATCCATCTTCTACCAAAGACATTAATTCTTCTGGTGACTATAAAATCCACAGCAATTACACCATCCAACATTTGGTACAGAGGGCACAACGCCTCTGCTGATCTCTGCCCACTTCCTCCTCCTTCTGCTCATGCTGCACAGTTCAGAACAGCGCATACTATGGAGGTGGCAGAAGAACTGGAGCTGAGTCTTGCCAAAATTCCTTTTAGGGTGTTGGCAAAGACCTCAAATGTCAGCATGCAAGGGCGTGACAGGGAGAGCTCTGTGGGTGTAAGTGTGTAAGAGGAAAGGGTGTGTGCCAGATAGGGAATCTGGTCTGTGTATAACCTCAAGATTATTTCTAGAATGGGAAACACCTGTCAACCTTATCACACCCTTCTCAGCACTGGGAACTCACCCATGCCAACCAACACTAGAATCATACTTCCAAGAATCACAATATTCACCAAGCAGCTATTCTTCCAATGCATTCCAAAGTTCCCCCCAAAACTGAGGAAGACCTAAATACCTTTTTCTTTATCTGTGCTTAGAAATGGCCTAGACTCTTAAATTTTACTCCTCCTAACAATACTACAGAGCTGAACAAGCTCTATTACAGAACTTTCCCTGGATGCATCTCTGTCACCCACTATGCAGATCTACCCAGAGGACCACTAGCATCGTTCTTGACACAAATAAGTGGAAATGGTTAAGGCTGACATATTGATGTCAGGGCTTCTTATGGTGCAATTGTATAATGATAATCCCAGTTGCTGGAGAAGTTGAAGACAAACCAGTGAAATAGCAATAACAAGCACTGTTGGGCCCTTTGCAAATTTTTGAAGGCTTTTGATTGCTAAGAGCTGAGTTTTTCCTTTAATACACTGATTATTTCCAAGTGAATTTGTATCAATAAAACAATTTTAAATAGGACCTACATCATATTATGATGCTGTGATGAAAAATTTGGGGGCAAAAATTGGTCCCTTTTCTCTTCATCACAGAAGAGCCATCCTTACTCACTGATAGCAAAGTTGGGTTAACATAGAAGAGCAGAACAGAGCAGCTCCATCTGTTCACATGGAACCAGAGCCTCAGAATGCAGACATGGGGGACAGAGAAGGTTGATCTTGTCTTTAGGTTTCAGAAACCAGGGCTGGTGAAATGTGATTGGATAGAAAAGTCTAAACTTGTGATAACAGAGAGTGGGAGACCCCATCAAGGTTTGTCTGCTCAAAGTCTTCTCAGCCTCTACAGGATTTCCTGCTCCTGTAGTCTTTCTGGTTTTGACCTTTCATTCAATGTTGGGGACTGAACCCAGGGACTGGTTCATGGTAGGCAAGAACTGTGTCACTTAACTGTGAGGCCAGCCCTGCAGGAAACTTTCTGGAATAGGGTCTTATATCTATAATCCAATAAGGGAAGTCAGGGTTTCTTTATGGCTATTACACAGAAAGACAAGGAAAGTCAGAGGAATATTTTTAGTTTTGTTATCAGTTTTGAGGAGAAAATTGTTATCTTCCCAAGTCCACCTGCAGGCAGACGGTGATTCTACTTTGTATGGATTACTTCCAGGGAAAATAGGGGACAGTAAACAGAAGTGTTGTCTTCTAGGATCTACTACAAGATAGTGCCTGTTTAGATTGCTGCATAAACACATCAGAATAGAAAGTCCAGATGCTAGACCCACATACACAATTTCTCTTAACTGGTATGTGACTGGATGGCCTGGTAGGCAGGAAGGGGACAGTCTTGTTGTTACCAATGTAGAGAGAAAAACAATAAGTCTTTTAGAAAAAATATGGAAGAATATTCATAATCATATAATAGGCTTAGGTTTGTTGCATAGTACCCACAAGAAGCTAATCATAAAGAAATTTAAAAACCCAAAGAAATTAAAACCACATTAAAAATTAAAGCCACATAAAAAATCTTACAATCTAAAAAAAGTGGAACTCACCATCAAGTCCTGGTGATGAAGAGGAAGAAGCAGAAGCATTTCAAGTTCAAGGTCAGTTTGGATTACAAATACCTTGTTTCGAACTAACAAAACCCCACCAAAAATAAAACAAACACCTAGACCACCATCGATAAGCACCTTCAAGTAAAATCACAATGTACTAACAAAGCTGAAAAAGAATCTCCCCGTAGAAACCTTAGGGGGCCATATTTATTGGTAAAAACCAGAGGAAAGGTCAACAGACCTTTCAAGTGGGCCAGTAAATGGAAGTCAAACAGTTCTCTCCCTTCTTCCTAGATACGGGAAGGGAAAAGTACCTCATTCTTCAGCAGCAGAGCCGGAGCAGATTATTTGGCAGAAGGAGTGGGTTTGGTTGTTACACTTCAAGGCCATTGTGATATATTAAGACATGAGTAATTGAAGCATCAATAATTTAATTTCAGGATTCTGTTTCTTATGGCTTCAAGTTTGGAAGCGCTCAGGGCTCTGCTCATTGTGTACTGAAGTCAACCTCTTCAATAGGCAGAGTTTACTGAACATGTGCATGGTATTTACAGTTCTACAGAGTTTAAAAGAAAACAAAATAAAAATGAAGTTTATGCTGCAGATGGTAGGGACTGAATATAAACTGTTAATTTTATTGAGCATATTATTTTGTCAGAAAAGTAAGTTCACCACTTGTCAGAAACCCTCATTTTGCCCGGGGATCTGATACATATTCTTCAAATCTTACAGAGTTCTACTTGTAGAGAAAGAAAAATCTTGTGAATGCTTGTACTTGGTTGTGTATCCTGGGTGGTGGGGGTAGGTAGTTCAGCTTTAAACTTTGGATCTGTGATGGAGAGATTACAAACTTTACATTCCAGAGACTGTTTTTAATAAGGTTGGAATAATGTTTTCCCCACCAGATATCACTCCTGAGATAGTAGTATTTCCTATATGAAGCAAGTACATGTCAAATGGTATATCTGATTTCAGGGGAGTCCAGGCATTCCCTAGTTTCTGTTATAATCATGAGCTCTGGGTTCCTATTGGCAATTTTTTCTTAGTCTTCCTCCAAGTTTGACATTCTTGTTTCCAGTGGTGAACTCAGAACTAAAATTCTGTGAAGGAAATGGTTTCCATTGTCTGATGGTTTTGGTTTGACTATTTATTTTTTGTTTCTTCCTCTTTCCACATCATATTAACTATATATTATCAGGAAAACATTTTACCAATTGGCTTCAAATTTGGGTGAGATTTCATTTCCCATTGATACAAAGCAGAAGGGCACAGAGATGATCCAATTTAAAATATTTTTTCTATTTATTTATTTATTTATTATATAACACTGGTATTCAGGTTTTCATGAGTATTTGGGTGAGGAGTAAAAGAACCTGTATGCAGCATTCAGCGTCTTCCCATAGATCTTAAACCTTGTGGGTGAATGATGGCTAATTGCATACTTTTGTCCTGAGTCACATAGAGCTATTCAAGGTATTTTTAATTGCAGCTCTCTGAATTCTTACTGCTGATATTTGAATGAAACAACAGAAGGCATGTGTTGATGGGGATGGAAGCAGTTCTGCAGGACAGACACTGAATTCCGTTTGATTGGTTGTTTACCAAGTTACACAATGTCCCAAGGTTAAGAGAATGTGGTAAGTGTAAGGAGGTAGAAGGAGTGGGCAGTGAGGTCATAATAAACTGAATTCTATGAAATAAAAGGTGAAAGGAAAGACACTGTATATGTGTAAATGTATATTGGGCTGTATGTATATTTTATATTCATAATAAAACCAAACAAACTCTAAACTAAACTATGTTCTAAGGTCTTTGTCCATGCAGTGGTAGGAAATTCTCATGTAAAAAGAGTCATTTAGAAAGATAATTTTTATCAGTGTTTTCCAACCTTTTTAAAAATATTTTTTTAATTGAGGAAGATATCAAAAAACAGAAAGATCTCCCATGTTCATGGACAGAATTAACAGTAATAAAATGATAAAATGCCTATTTTAACAAAAGCAACCTACAGATTTAATGTAATTCTCCATTAAAATCCCAACAGGATTCTTTACAGAGCTTGAAAGAAGTATACTCAACTTCATATGTAAAAAAAAAAGATCCAGGATGACAAAAATAATCCTGTACAATAAAAGAATTGCTTGAGAAATCACCATGCCTGATTTTAAGCTCTACTACATAGCTAAAGTAAGAAAACCACATGGTATTGTCACAAAAACAGACACATAGATCAGTGGAACTGAGTCAAAGACTCAAATGTAAACCCACATACCTATGGACATCTGATTTTGACAAAAAGCCAAAATCATACAAAGGAAAAAAGAAAATAACTTCAATAAATGGTGCTGGTCTAATTGGATGTCCGCATGTAAAAGAACACAAATCAATTCATATTTATCACCCTGAACAAAACTCAAGTCCAAGTGGATCAAAGACCTCAACACAAATTTGCATACTCCAAACCTGATAGAAAAGAAAGTGGGAAATAATCTCAGATGCATTGGTACAGGAGACAGCTTCCTGAACAGAACACCAATAGCACAGACAATAAGATTGGCAATTAATAAATGGATCCTGATGAAACTGAAAAGTTTATAAGGCAAAGGATACTGTCAATAGGATAAAATGGCAGCCTACAGTATAGAAAAAGATCTTTACAAAGCCAACATTTGACAAAACATCTGATTTCAAAAATATAAAAACAGCTTGAGAAACTAGATGTCAACAAACTAAATAATTCAATTTAAAATAGGGAATAGATTTAAACAGAGAGTTCTCAACAGAACAGAAGAGTCTCAAATGGCCAAGAAACATTTAAAGAGATGTTCAATATTCTTAGCCATAGGGAAATACAAATCAAAATGACTCTACAGAGGAATGGATAAAGAAAATGTGATATGTATACATAATGCAGTATTGCTTAGCTGTTAAAAACAAAGACACTGGAAAGTTTGAAGGCAAATGGATAAAACTAAATAAAATAAAATAAAATAAAATTATCCTGAGTGAGGTAATCCAGATCCAGAAAGATAAACATGATATTACTCACTTATAAGTTGATATCAGCTATAAAATAAAGGGTAACTATGCTGTAATCTACAGATTGAGAGACACTAGGTAACAAGTAGAGTTCATGGTGGGGGGGACAGTCAGATATTCCTGGGAAGGAGAAATAAAAGAGATTTCATGAGTGGACTGAGGGTAGGTGGAGATGGGAACATGAGTACTCAGGTTGGGGGTTATAGAGGAGGATAATGCTGAGGGAGATTCCTGGGGGAGCATTTCGGGGTCAGGCAGAATTCTAGTGAGGATTCTCCCAGGAGTCTATGGGGAAGATTCCAGCTTAGACTCCTAGCAATAGTAGATAAGTAGCCTGAATTGACCCGTTTGTAACCAGAGAGACATCATCCAGCAACTGATAGTGACAGATGCAGAGACTCACAGCCAAACATTAGGCAGAGTTAGGGAATCCTGTGGAAGAGGATGAGAAACAAGTGTAGGAGCCAGTGGGATCAAGGACAGCACAGGAAAGCTGCACAATCAACTAACCCCAGTTCACTGGGGCTCACAGAGACTGAACTGACAACCAGGGAGCCTGCATGAGATAAACCTAGGCACTCCACATATATGCTACAGTTATTTAGCTTGGTCCTCTTACAGGACTTCTAACAGAGAAACAGGGGCTGTCTCCAACTCTTTTACTGGCTTTTGGGACTCTACTCTTCATAGTCAGTCACCTTGCCTGGCCTTAATACATGGGGAGGTGCTTAGTCTCACTGTAACTTGATATGTAATGTTTTACTGATCCTCATATGAGATTTGCCCTTTCCTAAATGGAGACAGAAGAGAAGGGGATTGGTAGTGGAAAGAAATAAGGATAGAGGGACAGGGAAGATAAGGTAGGGGGGAGGCTGCAGGCAAGATGTAAAATAAATAAAAGAACAAAAATCCTCTCTCTCTCTTTTTATGTTTGTGTATGCGTGTTTGCCCTGTGTGTGGGTAACAATACTACTATGTGCATGCAGTTTCTGAGGAGGTACAGAGAATGTGGGGTCCCCTGGACCTGGAGTGACAGACATTTAGGAGCTGCCCTGTGGGTGCAAGGAACCTTCCTGACTGTTCCGGAAGAGTAGCAAGTGCACGTACATCGTTTTGCTACACTTTTGCTCTAACTTACTTTCTAATAAAATTCACCAACTGTATTTCTTCATTGTGGCAACACACAGGGAGCTTAAACTTACCATTTCAATCCTTCTAAGTCGCATGATTCCACAGTAGTACACACAGTCACTATGCAATGCAAACACCATTCTCTCTTGTTCCAGAACTTCTCTAAACTTTATGAGCTTAATGCTTCAAAGTAAACATCTTTCCCACAGAAAATGAATGTGTGTTGTCAAAAGATGTATCACAAAGTACTTTTCTGCAGAATGACCTAAGAATGAGGACTGGAAAGCAGAGAGGATTTCCTTTGTAAATTTCACCCCCACCCCCACAGACCTAAATGCAGAGAGAGGCATCACAGGTGAACTCGTATGCATAAGATGTAACATGTGAAACTAGTGTGGTTAGAGCTGGACAGATTTGTAAGCACGAGTGCAGGGATACACATGTTTTTCTATATTCACTCTAATGTTTGTTACAATTGTTGCTCTACAATTGATATAAATTCCTACCTACATCTGGAGGTGTGGCTTGTGTGTGGGCACCAGGCCCCAGATTTGATGCTCAGCACTACAAAAAGAACCAAAGAACATTCTTTTCTGGACCCAACTTCTATGGGTCTCCAGATTCCCCTGCCCCTAACTTCATCAGACCTCTGCTAAGTTACTTTAGTAAGCCTTCCAAATGCTCTTCACTTTAAGGCTGTTCTCTTGTGTCTGCTTCCCTATCCCGCTGCACCCCAGTCTAGCTATTCATCACCCCTGATCTCTGTTGGCACAGGGCTGTCTTCAGCAAGAACCTTGTTAAGTACATTTTACTGAAGTCCCCTTTTTCCTAATGATGTCACTTAATACTTTTTAGTCTTCTATTTCCACCCCTTGACAATAAAGCCCTCTTCCCTGGGCATTGATAGGAATTGACCCCATCTACACCCTCTTCTCCTCTTGAGCCAGTCATGTTTCTATTGCTTTAATAAGTGTCCTGTTCTGCTGTGCTCTTCAGAAGAAATCATTCTGTTCCTCAAGGAAGTCATCTCTGCAGCCCTATGCCAGTCTCTAAGGGAAAATTCCAGACAACCTGACCACAAAGCACAGAATTAGGTGATAAAGAAGCTCCCTACACTAACTACCTATGTCTTCTTTGCTGAATCCCTTTGCCATCGAATCTATCACAAAAAACATGGCAGTCTGCCATGCCATTCAAAGCAGAGAAGCTAAAGCTTTCAGTAAGATCAATTGCAGAAATGAAGGGCTGAACACAAGTTATTATGTAACCTGAAGGTTTTAATTCCCTTCGTAATAATGCCAATAACTGTTTTCTGACAGTCACCGGAGGAAGATGACATCTGGATTTGATTATACAGGAAGATGAAGGGTTGAGATGATGAAGTGACTGTTTCCAAACATACCCATTAGGATAAAGAATGGTTTGGCTATGTGCCTCGCCCCCCTGTGCGAACCTCAGATCAAATCGCAATCCTACTTGGTTCTTTTCCAATATAAAATAAGGTAATCTTTTATACAAAAAAATCTTTAAATTATTCCTATGAAATGCAAAAGCTTAAGGAATCTATGATAAATAGTCACCCTTTGAAACCCCTGGTATACTGTAATGAAATGATACTGTAATAAAATGCACTATCCCTCACTAGCCTTGGAGTATTATCATGAAATGTACTGGTTCTCACTGGGTAAAACTGTGTCTAAGGTTAGTATTTCATCAGAACACAAGCCTCAACATGTGTCCCCAGAAACCAGAATAGGGTCTGACAGAGGATAGATACCCATCCATATTGCTGAGAGACATTCTTACACTGAAAAACAGTGATATGTGTGTGGGTAATGACAAAGAAGGTATAACTCACTCTGAGGACAGTAGAGAGGCCCACACCTCAGGGCTTTCCTGTGACAGCACCCACTAAAGTCCTCCCCCCCTCCGCTATTAAGCAGCTCCTCTCTTTTCTCTTTCTCTATTTCCTGATTGCTTTTCCACTCTTAGGGCCTTTTTCCATTTTCTCTCGATGTTGTGTCCATGACTTTGCTTTCCTCTCTGCAAACCTTCAGCCTTCTGTATGCTTAATTTCCCTTCTCTGCTCACTGTCCATGCCCTCTCTCCCCACCTTTTAACATTAAAAATATACACATGGAACTGAACCATGCTTTAAATCAGATTCTAATTGCTTATAAGTTCCCTATTCTTAATTTTTTCCAAGGAATTGAAATGTGTCTATATCAACAAACAACAAATTATTTTTTTATTCATTTATGACCAAAAGAAAATGAAGATTTCTGCAATGAGGCGAGAACTGACCCTCTCACTTGGACTGTCAAAAGCTGGTGAGGGTGGTAAGTGACCCTACTGCAGTAATGACTCTATCACCCACAGTACTATTTTGTGATGAGAATTCAGTGGAGAGCACAGAAGAAAGATATGATTCTTCTGAGGACAAAAGATTCTTTTGTATTTTAACTAGGATACTTAAGTTGGTGTTTGGCCCAAGTATTAGTGTAAAATCATGCTGGTCACAGTAGCACATGCCTGTATTCCAGCACTGAGAAAACAGAGACAAGAAGGTGGTTGGGGTGACCTGGTCAGCTAATCTAACCAAACAAGTTATCTCAAAGTTCAGTGGAAGAACCTGTCTCAAACAATAAGATGGAGAAAAATTAAAAAGAACACCTGACACAACCTCCAGCCATGGATGGACACACAGGCACACACACACACACACACACACACACACACACATACACAAACACACACACACATGCACACACAAAGAATCCTCCCCTTTAAGTTTGAAGATTAACCAACAAAATCAATCAACAATGTCTATAGGCTCCTATCACACCACCCTGCTTTGATTTATTTAAATAAATATTATATAAAAATATTAGAGTATTAGATACATTATTATAAATTCCTATCCTACCCAAGTCTTCAAGACTTTTTATAAGTTAAGTAGTTGGTGTGAATAATTTAAAAATAACTTTTTTACTAAATATCACGTAACTGTTTTTATTCTTTCAGAAATGAGTAAAAGCCCTGGAAGGGAGACAACAGTTGGTTCCTTTTCCTGTGCGTCTCTGTGGGTTCCCTTCTTCTGGATGCTCAAGACTTGAGACTTTGGGGATGAGTCCTCCTGTGTCTCCCAGATGTCTTTGCTTTCCCTGTTTAAAAGAAGTGCTCACAGAGGTAGGTAAGCTGGCATGTCTATGACTCTTTTGTGCATGTGTGGATGGGGAGAAGCTGAATAATCAGGGAACAAAGAGGAAAGAAAATAACACACTTTGCCATTTCTATAACCTTTACATGAATTTTCTTTTGAGGCCATAAATTCATTTCTTTCAAATAAAAAGCTGTGCTGAATAAAAGTTTTTTTTTTTTTCAAAAAAAAACTCCTTCAATTACTCCCCCTTTCTGCTCAAGATGAACCCATTAAACATTTTCTTTACTATAATTAAGCCTGATACGCTGTGACTGGAAGCACCTATGTGAATGCTAAAGATTTGTTATCAGCTTAATATGAGGCAGCAAGCCAAAGAATAGATTATATTCCCTCAGCTCTGAAGAGCATAGTCTTGCTTTATTCTGATGCTATGGGAAGGCAGATGGATCAGGCTTCAGACTGTCCTTTTGTCCATATTACATTGTACTATTCAGCTTGGTTCACATGCCCAGACAGTCAGAGCTGACTAGAGATCATAGATCCTACAGCCAGCCAAACGATTTGTGGAGTACAGCAGAGCCTGGGGAAGGCCAAGCATGTGTTCACAGAGAGTCAAGCCCTGCTAATGGGCTGTTAGGTAAAGAAAGCTAGAGGCCTGTGGTCTCTTGACTTTGACCAGGAGGCCTTAGTTGGAATTTACAATTACATTACCTTCTGTGTAGGAGTAATCCATGGCTATGTAATTGTGACTTTATTTTTATTTTATTATTATAAACAAAGAAGTCACACTTTCTATCCTTGTATATCCTTATTCAAAGTCCCTTCTCCTTCCCACCACATCAGGTCTTTCTCTCTTCTCCACAACTCCCCATCCACCCCTGGGCAGGGGGCTGGCCGTTCCAAGGTCCCACTGTCCCAAAGCAACATAAAGGTTGAAAATGAACAAATGAAACATAATTTCATTTATATCTAATGAAAACTATCAATAGTTTACTATGCAATGAATATGCATCTAATTGTATATTCAACTGACATTAATGACAAACAGTGCAGGAAACACAATTTGGAAAATTAATTATTTGCCTATGAAACACTTATTTCCTTTTCTCTATTGGAGCAGAAAAGTGACTTTTGGAAGGCAAAAGTTGGGTACAAAAATGCAAAAGCGTGTAATAAGATATGAAAAGGAAAATGGGAATTCCACATAGAGTAAGATTCACTGGGTAGGGTGGGTAACCTGGTATGAAGTGGGATTTACTGGAGGCTTTTAAAAATGCATCCTTAAGGGTCATAACTCCAAAGTATAATTCTGAAAACAGGAGTATTGCCTTGTTTTGTAGAACTCCATCTCAGAAGAATGGAGCTACTAGGAGGGGTAGGATTTTTAAGAGCCAGGGCATGGTGTTGGGAGAGGGCTCCAGTTCTTTGAAGTAAGTTGTGGTCCTTGATTCCCTTCTCTTCCTTTCTCCACCTTCTGAGCCCAGGGTGGACAGTTTTTCTTTGTCACTCACCAATGCCTTTATGCTCCATCACAAAGCCAGAGCAACAGACTCAATTTGCCAGACTACAACCTCTAAAGCTGTCAATCAGAATTAACCTTTACCTCTCTGTGAGTTGGTTACCTTGTGTATGTTATCACAGTAACACAAGTCTAACTGAATCCAACAACAAACTGATCATTTTTAACTGTCAACTTGGTATAACCTACAGGCACCTAGGAAAAGGGACTCTCAATAAGAAATTATATAGATCAAGTTGTTCTGTGTGTGCTGGTCTGTGTAGGGAATTGCTTTGATTATTCATTGAAGTGGGAAGATCTACCTTGATTATTGGTACCATCAAATCATGTGCTGAATCCTGGACTATCTGAGAATGAAGAAAGCTAGTTAAGCATAAGCATCAAGCAAACAGGCAACATGGGTATATATTCCTCTTTATTTTTGACTATCGAGATGAGGGTTTGAATCTTTACCATGACTTTCTTTTGGTAATGAAGTATAACTTGAAATTGTAAACCAAGTAATGTTTCTCTTCCTAAATTGCTTTTGGTAAGAATGTTTTATTGTGGATTTGAAGGTTGACAAAAAAAGTAGGATGTACATCTTCAGACACTCATGTCATTTGGAGCATGCACCAGAAAAGTCCATTTGGACAGCCCACCAAAATAGCATGTGTCCCAGCAGGCAAGACCCAAGTCACTGAAAAACCAAACTAAGGCCATACATTAAAACAGAATGAGAGATTTAACAACTCTCTATACAAAATAAGGATGTTCCCAGAATATTTTGAAGTTGGAACTTGAAGCGTCTTTGTAAGTAAATGCCCTTTCTGCAAAAAAAAAAAAAAAAAAAAAAAAAAAAAAAAAAAAAAAAAAAAAAAAAAAAAAAAAAAAAAAAAAAAAAAAAAAAAAAAAAAAAAAAAAAAAAAAAATAGTTGCCAATGGCAAGCCTCAGCAGTTTCCATTTCTATACTTTCACCATGCTGTGCAATAATTTGAAAGGTTTTGTTAACTCAACTTCCCACCAGATATCCTGAGGAAACTGTTGAACTCTTGTGGAAAAATAGGTCATATTTTCTCCCCCTAAACATAGAAGAAACTTAGAATTTATAAGAAAAGACCAGCTTTTCTTCAGACCTCCATCTACTCAGATACAGTGGTCACCACTCTCCTGCTTCTCACTCTGTATGTCAGAGATGGATTTCTGTAGCTTTCCAGTTTCCACTCTGATGCCCCTGCCCCTGGTAAGGCAAACCCAGACAATTATTCTTCTTTTCCTTCAAAATTCTATTCTGGGATAAATTTACCCTTCAACTCCAAAGCCTAAACCCCATTGTACTGTCATACTGTGCATATGATTTCCTAGACCACAGATTTCTTTTTGTGGCAGAGATTCTTATTTCTCTTCTATCCTGTGATGTTGAGCCCTGTGTCAGTGTTGAATGAGTAATGGGATGACATTCTTTTTGTTTTCCCTGCCTGATAGAATTGCAGCATCAGAAAGGAGTTGGCATCCAAAGGTGAAGCACAAAAAGACATTCAATTTGGCGATCAAAAAGGTGAATGAAACACAATGGAATGCCATGTTTGGAACAAATATTTACTCAGAGAGAAAGTCCAACATTGACTCAGATGGTGTTTCGTAGTCTGCATGGTTTAGAAAGACAAGTTTTTAGGGACCCTACATGCTTTCAGCTGCTCAGGATGCATCTTCAGGAGCACATCTCCTGGAAGCCATTTGTCAAGGCAATACAATTTACTTAATTTCTTTCTTGACAAGCATACAAAATGCAAGTATTATTGGTTGCAGCGAATGGTCTGCTCAAATCTCAGTTGTCCTTTATTGTCCAAACATCCTCAGAATTTGTCTGTAAAAAGTTAAGCAGCCATACACATTTTTGTCTAAGAACAGAATTCAGCTACACACTCCTACTTCAACCAAGTTTTTCTTTTTACCTAGTCATGGAATTCCATAGCACTGTGTTGGTGTTACTTGCCAAGTTCACTTGCTACAGATAGTTAAAAGACTTTTCCCTTTCTGTTTTTTATACAATGTAGCAGGGAAATCTTGGACACATTTATGCTATAGAATATGTAGGGACTTATGCTATAGTTTATATAAGGATTACTGGCAGTGAGTTTTTTGATGATCACACATATATATATATATATATATATACTATAACTTCTAATGAATAAAAGTATATTATATTTGAAAACATCATACAAATTTTAACACTACAAATGTAGGATTACATCATTTTTCTATACTCTAGGATTTGATGTCATCACTAGTTTTTGACACTGCCATTTTAAATGGAGTCTTAATTTCCATCTTTAAAATAATGAATGAAATAGATAACATTTTCACACATTTCTCTTTATATCCTTTGTGCATTATTTTAATTAATAAGCATAGCTCAAGTCATATTGCTATGTATGTGTAATATATATACTTGTATATATAAAACTTTTACAGTATATAATTTCTTTAGTGTGAATATTTATGCAAATATATAAGTGCATAGGTACAAAGGCCACAGGTCAATATCAGGGGTATTCTCTGTCACTCTCCACCTTATCTTTTAAGACAGGTTCTCTTGGGATTTCTCTTTCTCTGATAAAACACCCTGACCAAGAAAAACATGGAATGGATTTATTTCAGCCTACACTTACAGGTAGCAGTTTATCACTGAGTAAAGCTAGGAAAGAAACTCTAACAGGGTAGGAACCTGGAAGTAGGAACTGAGAGAGACCGTGGAGAAACACTGCTTCCTAGCTTACTCAGCCTGCTGTCTTACAACTAGTATCACCTGCTTACGAGTGGCACTTCCCACAGTGAGCTTGCCTTCCCACATCTATCAAGACAATAGCCCACAGACTTGCCTACAGGCCAGTTTGGGGAGGTACTTCTTTCTCAGTTAAGATTCCTCTTCCCAGATATGTGTAGGTTTGTGCTGAGTTGAAGCTGACAAAAGAAACCAGCACACAGGGTCTCTCTCTCCCTGAACCTGAGCTCATTCACGGTATGGCAAACAAGCTCCAGAGAGTTCCCCTCCCAGCTCACAGATGCTGGTCATCATGTTTGCTTTTCCCATGAAACCTAGAGATGCAGCTCAGAATCCCATGCTTCCACAGCAAGTGCTTTATTCCCTGAGACATCTTACTGACCCTGAAAGTACAACCTGCTATACCTTGCATTTTTTTTTCTTAGTCTCCTATCTGTCTTTGTATATTAGGAATGGTATCATCTCATACCTCAAAGGTTTACTTTTTTTTACACTTTTTGAAATGACTCAACTGTGGAGAATGTAATGAAATAAAGAAGTGCATTAAATAATAATTTGGATAAAGAATAAGTACATCTGATAAAAAAGATATACTGAGGAAGAAATATCCAAGTAAAGATCTTAAGTAAAAGAAAATTTCTTATCAGATATTTTAATAAAAACAAAAATTTAAACAGTATCAGAAGCAAACAGGAGGCATTACATCAGGTTCTAGAATTCAGATTTTATGTCTGGTGGAAACTGGCTCTCCAGCCAGCCAGTTGTGTGGAGAGGTTTCAGCTGATGAGATGCAATAGAATCAAACAGCTTTTGCCTTTGCAGACAATAAGATTTTACTCTTAAAAAATTCAGAAGGTGTATTAAAAGAAAAGGTTTCAGATATCTTTGTCTTTTAAAAACAATCGCAAAACATAATGATATCTAAATATTTGCAGAAAAAGAACTCAACAGTTTTCCTCTACTTATAACCAGGCATTTCAAAACTGAAACAGTGACAGATTCCATTCAGGACAGCTATTAAACCTACATATAACTGAAAGTACACTTGTAGAGAAAGTCATAAGTCTGGAACACATCTTCCAGTATTAATATTTAACTAAAGTCATAAAACAAATTTTGTGCAAATGGAGATGTTATATCTCTGATTGAGAAGAGTCAGCATCATAGAAAAACTTCCAACACAATGTGATTCCAATCAAAATGCAGAGGAAATGGATTATGAATTACATATGAAGAGATAAACTTGATTTCTGAGAATGCCCTGGAAAAGACATGATGGCAACTTCTGTTCCAGGTGTGTA
This sequence comes from Sigmodon hispidus, assembly GCA_004025045.1. Lineage (NCBI taxonomy): Eukaryota > Metazoa > Chordata > Mammalia > Rodentia > Cricetidae > Sigmodon > Sigmodon hispidus. Next base: position 45,715 of record PVIH01004057.1, on the reverse strand, counting down.
AGTGAATGTCAGAGTTATCCTAAACAAAACAATGTGGCATAGGGGCAGGTGGACTGATGAGCAGAGAAGAAAAAAAATTCAGAAACCAATATAAAAAGCCTAAATTTCTTTTTTAAATAATTATTATTTATTTATTTATTTTTAGAAAACAAAGTTCTTTTTTTTTCATGTATCCCCTTGCTCTCCCTCCCTTCCCCCTCCCAACCCCTCCCTGTCTGCCTACAGCCTCCCTCCTCCCCATCCCTTCATCCTCTCCCCACAAAAGGTAAGAGGTCCCAAGGTGGATCAGCTCAGCATCCACTCCAGGCAGGTCCGATTTCCTCATCATAATGTCATGTTTGGGTTAGGTGTTCCTCAGGGGAGAGTGGGCTCCAAAGTGCCAGTCCACACACAGAAACATAATCTGATCTCTCTCCCCTCAAGTCTCCACATACTGCCCATGTCAGTAGACAGCTGCCTATCCTTGGAGAGCCTAGTTCCTTTTCTTGCAGGTTCCCCAGTGGCTGTTCTTAATTCAGTGAGCTCTTCAGAGCTCTAGCCAGCCATGACTGTGGGAGTTTTCCTCACAAGTGGTATCCACTTGCTCATACAGACTCTTCTCCCCCGCTCTCAGCTGGACCACGAGCTCAGCTCACGTGTCTCTGCTTCAGCCTCTATTCACTGTTGGATGTAAGTTCTGTGATGGCACTTGGAGTGTCTATTCATTTGATTACAGGGGAAGTCTTGTCTAGGCAACACCTTCACTATTGGCTGGAGTCCTGGGCAGGGATATAGTGTGAGTGCTTATTGGTGACCCTAGCACCTGGTCTTTTTCTAACCCCACATTGGCTTCCTTTATTAAGATCTCCATCTCCGTCCTTGTTGCTCCTCTCACTCTATCCTCCCCTTCTCTCATGATTTGTTCCACCTTTTCTTGGTTGTGACTCGTTATGCTCTCAATTAGCTAAGGAGATCTTCTCTATTTTCCCTTCCTAGGGGAATCCCTGGATGTCTCTTCAGATCAGTTCCTTCTGATCTGAAGCTTTTCAGGGGTTGCATTTTGCAGCTTGTGTATTCTTTGCTTTTTTTTTTTTTTTTTTTGAAAAAGCTAGAATTTCTAAAATGAAATAAACATTACTTGAGCAGGAAAAGGTATAGACATATTCATACAAAATGATAAAAATGACTTTAAGATTGATTAAAGATCTAGGTTAAAGATAAGATTTTTTAATGTTATAACAAATTCAAGAGTTAGTCTTTCCTTTTTAAATCATTGTAGTGGGTAGTTGTTTCTAGGTTTGGCAATCTAGATGTAATAAAATACATAAATAAAAACCTAACCTCTTCCCAATTACATGTTGACTTTATCATATCACAAGTTAAGATATAAAGCCTAACCCTGAAAGTAACTCACCCAAGGCCATGGAGTTCAGCACAGACAGAGAACAAAGGCCTACTTACATTATGAGAATATTTAACCAATGTGACATATACACATTGCTTTATTTCAGCAGTTCTTACACTTGAATGAGAAAATGGTCATCTAGAATGTTTGTCTAAACATTACCTGGTCCCTGCCCTTGACTTCATGTTAAGGCCTGAGAACTGGAAATTTTTTGAGTTCTTTTTGTATTTTTATTGAATATAATACATTCCAACCATAGTTGTTACTCCATATATTCCTTCCAGTTTCCCCATCTTCTTTCTCCCTCGGATCCATTCCCAATCCATTTACTCCTCAGAAAAAAAAAAAAAAAAAAAAAAAAAAAAAGCAGGCCTCCAAGAGACCACAGCCAAAAAGAACAAAACAATATACCGTAAGACAGAACAATATCCCTCATATTGAGATTGGGCATGAAATTTCTAATATCTGTCTACTATCTAGTGCTTACACTTGGTAATGTTTTTATATAAAGCTTCTGTATACAGAACATCATGGTGCTCATATGTGTGCTATACTAAGGCCAACAACAAGCACACAGTTTGCTCCTACTAGCTTTGGGGGTACACAGTGTAACAGGGTATGGAAGAACAGCACAGAGAGGTAAACAGGGATTGAAGGTCAAAGTCAAACTCATTGAGTGGTGCCACTCTTTGGCCAGGCAAAGTTACCGAGGGGCAGCATTATTAACATGTTTCACACAGCTGAAGGAACTTAATAAATTTTCTTTAAGAAAGTAAGTGAAAGAGGTGGCAAAAGGTGTCCAATTTAAAATTTTCAGAATTCTGGAAGTTACTGAGGACTTGGAGACAACTAGGTTGACTCATAAGAGTGGGTTTAGGACATTTTAACTTCTTCTAGTCCAATTCTCTGCCCTCAGAATAATCAGCTCATAGCAACCTTATTTAAAAATCCTAAATTTCCTCATCAGGGCAGCTGGAGCAAAACCCTACCCCCACTTCCAAGGTATTGCCACTTGATTTGTCCAATGGTTCACAAGAATCTTCTTTTCTCAGTTTTTGTCTGGATTTAAGGAATTACTGAATGTACATAGCCTCCCTCCCAAAGAGCATTTAAGAGCTTAAAAGTCTACTAATTACAAAATCTTATACATTCATATTTGTTTTCTTTTGTTTTGTGACCCATTGAGTCTAACCAAGGTCATCCATGTAACTATGGGCCTGGAACTGTCTGTTGGAGCTTGGTGGGTTCAGCAGCAGGTACATAGCTGAAGACAGTGACTTCCTCTCACTCAAAATCTTTCAGTAAGCCATGGTTCAGCCTCACCATGCTCCCTCAACTAATGACTGATAGAACCAGTCCAGAGCAAACCCACTACAGTTAGCCAGAGTTGCTGTGAGTTTATGATTATGACTATGTCATGCCTTGTAGTTGCAATCCTTTTTATCTGAGGGCTTTTACATCCTTTCCACCTCTTATTACACAGTGATGCCAAACCCTAGAAGTGGTGGACATTGTTGAGAGCAGCTAAGGGCACCTATTTTACTTTTTAGCTGCCTAAGATCATGAGTGGGCCTGATCTCACTTAGCTTCTGAGGTCAAATGAGATTGGAAAAGTTTTGGGTGGTATGGCCATAGACTGGGGCAGGTTTTTGTTTTTGTCTTAACAGAAAATTAGAAATTCCCATCTTCAAGAAGTTAAAAGATCTTGGACATCTAGGCATTTAAAGCAGAAGGGAAAGCTACCCAGAAAACAATTACAAGCAAAAGAATATTAGACCTATTGGTACCAGATTTTACACTACAGGGTAAAAATCTCATTGCTTAACATCTATATGTCTTTATTTGTAAGTGAAGTTGAAGTCCTATTTTAATTATCAATTAAAGCTGGTTTTGGAGTTGGAGTGTGGCTCTCTCTTTCTCTAAACCCAAGCATGCTTGTTAAAGGAAAACGCGAAACCTCTGTATTGTTTCAGAAGAGCCACCTGATATAAAACAGAAGAATAACTAAAAGTAAGGGACTATTCTGTTTTTACTAATTCTATGCTGAATAAATGTTTACATCAAAATTTATAAGATTATATATATTTTAAACTTTTTGTCATGATATTGATGTTCACATAAATTAATTCTAGAAAAAAAGGTTTTATTTAGTTTCCTGTACATTGTGTTAGGTTTTAGTCTTTTATCAGTTTTCTGCAGTGATTCATGACAATGCCTAATTGTGAACTTGAACTATCTAAAAGGAAGATGGGGCCCTACAATGATGATTTTACATGAACTATGACAAAGCAGACAAACACAAGCCAAAGATAAGATTTGCACTACAAACTGCTCAGGACAATTTGGAGGTAGATACCTGGGATGAAACAGCCTTACAATCTACTTCACTAAAGACTTGTCTATAATCTTAAATTTTTCTTTGGGTCCCAATAAAATTACCAATGCCCCCAATCAGCAGGAAGTAGCCTAGAGAATTAAATCCACATTCCCCTCTAAAATGGATTATGGCTGCTTCTCTTTGTTTACAGTGTTAATTACAAGTTGTTACAGATAATGCTGAAAAAATACAAATAAAATTAGATTTGGGGTTCTTGTTTTTAAAAGGGGGGAAGTGCTGTAGGATTATATTTTGGTACATTGTAAATATTTATCCAAGAAGGGAGCCAATGAGAAAGTGGTTGATCCATTTTTGAAGAAAGATTGGTATGATGTGAAAGCTCCGGCTATGTTAAACATTAGGAACATCGGGAAAACACTAGTCACAAGGACCCAAGGAACCACAATTCCGTCTGATGGCCTCAAGGGTTGGGTGTTTGAAGTGAGCATTGCTGATCTACAAAATGATGAAGTTGCATTTAGAAAATTCAAGCTAATTACTGAGGCTGTTCAGGGCAAAAACTGTCTGACTAACATCCATGGCATGGATCTCACCCGGGACAAAATGTGTTCCATGGTCAAAAAGTGGCAGACCATGATTGAAGCTCATGTTGATGTCAAGACAACTGATGGTTATTTGCTCCATCTGTTCTATGTGGGTTTCACGAAAAAACGAAACAACCAGATACGCAAGACTTCCTATGCACAGCATCAGCAGGTCCGCCAGATCCGGAAGAAGATGATGGAAATCATGACCCGAGAAGTGCAAACAAATGACTTGAAGGAAGTGGTTAATAAATTGATTCCAGACAGCATCGGGAAAGACATAGAAAAGGCTTGCCAGTCCATTTATCCTCTTCATGATGTCTTTGTTAGAAAAGTAAAAATGCTGAAGAAGCCTAAGTTTGAGTTGGGAAAACTAATGGAGCTCCATGGTGAGGGTGGTAGTTCTGGAAAAACTACTGGATATGAGACAGGTGCTAAAGTTGAACGAGCTGATGGATATGAACCACCAGTCCAAGAATCTGTTTGAAATCCAGATTTTTAATAGTGACAAATAAAAGCCTTATTTCTGATAAAAAAAAATTATCCATTTTACTGATTTAAAAACACTGATTGGCCAGAAGGGAGACAGAAAATGTGGGATGGGCTACCACACTAAAAAAAAACTCTGGGAAGAGCTAGAGAGAGAGAGAGAGAGAGAGAGAGAGAGAGAGAGAGAGAGAGAGAAAGAGAGGGAGAGAGAGAGAGAGAGATTGAGACCAGTGAGTACAGAGGAAAGAAGCCAGGATGCTGCTCTGAGAAAAGGCACTAGGTCACTTGGCTAATTGTTGGTTAGTGTAAGAGTTAACAGTTAACAACTTACATGATTGAGCCATATGCCAATCAGCATGAAATTAATGTAAGCCTTTTTGTGATTATTTGGGGCTAAGCTGCAGTGAGGCTATAAGCAGGTCTGAATTTTGGGGCTAGGACAAAAAGTCCAAGCCAGAAACTTCATACTACAAATAGTGAGTTTTAGGAAAGGACTTAGAGAGACTAACGTACTCCTGTACATCTAGAAGGTTATTCTTCTCCATCAGTAATTGATGTAAAAGACTCACCTTGAATGTCCTCCATTGACTAGAGCCCTAGACTCAAGAAGAGAAAGTAAGGGGACCACAAGAGCGCAAAACTCGCTGACTCTTGATTGAGGATACAGTGTTACTGGTTGCCTCACACTCCTGGCACCATACCTTCTGAGAGGGGGAAGTCACTGTATCCATTCCTTTAATTAATTCCTTCAAAATTCAAAGTCTTCTTTCAATGACATCTGTCAGGACAACTTACTCATTATTCTGCTCTCAGTGAGTTTCCAAACACAAGAAGACAGTATACACTGTTGAACAAACTCAGCAATCCTCATGTCGCACGCAACCTTGCCAGCAAGGAAAGCACAACACCCAGGATCTTCTTTCAGCAGTTTATTCGAGACCTTTACAACTGTTCTCTCTTTGTTCTTCTCTCTGCTTCTCCTTCTCCTCCCCCGGGAAACCCCGCCCACTGACTAGAAACTCTCAGGGCATCCAATCCTAATAAGCCATGTGGGCACAGCTCATAGGTCCACATACACAACAGCAAACCATGCCCCAGGCTCAAGCCAAATAAGGAGTTGTTTATCAAAAGAGAGCACTCACCCATGGGGGGGTGGAGGCTGGAAATCAGCACCTTCTCTAGGGCGCAGCAGCAGGCAGCTCTCTACATCTCCCCCTTATTTAATAATTAATAAATCAAGCAAAAGCAGCGGGCAAGAGCAGAGGCCTAATCCCCATTGTGCAAGAGGACTTGTGCTATCCCTAATCCAGGTGTCATCCACTCAGACAGGGACAGACCTGTTCGGCACCCGTTTTTATGAGGACAGGATAGTGGGTGCCAACCTATATGCAATTAGGTATGCTCTTCATGAAGCCTTACCTAGGCAAAACCATGTGCAGTGCTTAGCATCGCAACCCGTGCCAAACATTACTCTTTCAAGGCAGCAAGCCAAACATGTGGGGGCTGTCCCACCTCAATGGCAGTGAAGGCTTGAACAATCATGGCCATGCTCCTACATTGTGTGGACCTCATTTTGCAGATGCACCACAGGCAAATCAGAATTATCAGCACCATCAAGCCAGCCAGAGCACCCATTCCCGCCCATTCCTTCAGATGATTGAGGGTGGTGGACATCCATCTTGTCAGTCCTTCAGCAACTCCAGGGTCCACTCGAGTTGAATTCACAGCAACGACTGCAACTCTCAACTTCTCCATGGTCGCTTCGAATTCACCTGACCAATTTCCTATAAAATAACTTGACAAAACTTTAGACAAATTTGCAGCATAGGAAAATTTTTCATACTGAATAGAAGTCACACGTAGGGCCTGATACTTCCATTCGCATCCCAACTGAGCTATCTGCCAGAGGACATCAACCTCCTCTTGCACCAGGTCAATCCTTTGATGGACCAACATCAGCCTGCCTTTAAGCTGGCCAGAAATGCCTCTTTGAATGTTTAAGGCATGGGCTACATTGGCAGACAAATTATTAAGTGTTTGAGCCGTCTGGACAGTGGGACTCATAGCAATGGCGGCCGTGGTGGCCCCAATTGCGGCTAGGGAAATGGCTGTAACAACAGCTATAGTAATACCAAAGTCTCTCCTAGCTCTAAATAAGCTCATGGCATTAGGGCTTTGTACCGGGACAGGTACCCATTCCAGGGCCAATCCTCACCCTTAAAGTCAGCATCATACTTGTCATTTCGGACCTTCTGGTTAGCCGTTCTGGTACCCACACTGGATCTTGCTGGTCCTGAGGAAAGACACAAACAGAACCTCTCGCCCATGTAAGCACTGGATCAGGACCATGCCAATGGACCGTGAAAATATCCTTCCATTTCACCATGCCTTTGTGGCTAGGGGTGAGAATCAGATGTCTATCTGCCATGGAGCGGCCATCAACATCCAAATTTAAAAAATTAAGGGTAAACAGAGCTATATATAGTCTTTTTGGGGGGTGCGGCTGTGGCCTATTCCCCCTTTTTGTTTTTGTAAGCATTCCTTCAGCGTGCGATGAGTTCCACTATACCTTGTCCTTGTGGATTGTAAGGCAATCCATGAGTTACTTGTACATCCATTTGCCTGCAGAATGCAGTAAACTGTGTTCCAGTATAAGCAGGGCCATTGTCAGTTTTTACCTGCAGAGGCTTTCCCCAAGCTGCCCAGGCCTCTAGGCAGTGTGCAATGACATTTCGTCCTTTCTCTCCCGACATGGCAGTGGCATGCAAAATACCAGAGCACATATCTACAGAAACATGTACGTACTTTAAAGAGCCAAATTCAGAAATGTGAGTAACATCCATATGCTATACTTTTAATGGCAAGATCCCTCTGGGATTAATACCTAGGGAAGGTGAGTGGTGATACACTACACATTGAGCACAATCCAAAACTATTTGACATGCCTCAGCTCTGGATATCTGGAACTTTCATTGTAAGGTCTTAGCATTTACATGATATAGCTGGTGAAATTCTTGAGCTTTGACTACAGGAGAGGTAAAGAATACCCAGTCCTGTCTAGTGCACATATCCACCTTGGCATTGCCTTCACCGAGTGGACCCGGAAGGCCAGTATACGCATGGATATGTTGAGGAAAAAATCTCTCCTTTTGTTGCAAAATCAAGTCTTGCAAGTGGTTAAATAAGACAGCGACCGTACTAAATGATTTGATTGGTCCTGCCACTTCAAGCACCTTTAAAGCATTAACCACATAAGCTGAATCTGATATCAAGTTAAAGGCAAATTGGGATTCTTTAAACACTTCACACACTACTTGAAGTTCCACTACCTGAGAAGTACCAGGAGTAAATTGATGTTGAACTGGTTGTTTGCCTTGCACCATATAGGCACCTACTCCTATTTTCGAGCCATCAGTGAATACATTGACAGCTCCCGCCACCGGCTCTGTGACGGTGACCTTTGGAAAAATTATGGGGTGCTCCTTAAGAAATGTCATAAGAGGATGTTGTGGGTAATGATTATCTATTTTCCCAACAAAGGTACAGCAAAGAATTGCCCAATCATCAACACCAGCACACAGGGTGTTAACTTGTGCTGCTGTGTATGGCACAATTATTACAGCTGGTGCATGCCCAAAATACTGAGTGGACTGTTGGATGCCATTCTGAGCTAAATCAGCTACTGCTGATTTAGGTAATGTTCTATACTTTTACTAGGCAATACCTTTGTTCTATACTTTTACTAGGCAATACCTTTGGGTGTATCCACAACAGTGAACCTGATTGCCATAGTATCCTTGTGGGTTGCCTGAATGTGGGTAAAAGGCATAGGGCAAAATCTTTTCCTTCCTCAGTCCTATTTAGGCAGACATCCTGAAACCTCTGTTCAACTACCTGCAGTGCTTTTCTGGCTTCCACTGTCATCACTCACGTGGAGTCTAAAGCCAACTCTCCTTTCAGAATGTCATAAAGGGGTTTCAATTTATAATTTGCAATCCTAAGATACCCTCTAATCCAATTAATATCTCCCAACAGCTCTTCCTCCGAGTCTGTAGACTCAGGAGTTTCTATATCAGCAAGGTCGGGGTACAACTCTCCCCCTTCACTCTGTCCTTCTTCACTGCCTGCCCACTCCCATCTCTCCTCCCAACACCTCCAAGGTGGCTTGTTATCAGCTTCAGGTGGCCTTGGCAAATGGAACCACACCTGCCTAGAACCAATCCACAGGTTCTGATCTTCCATGGAGACAAAAGCAGAAACTCTTTTCCCAAGTAACATAGTCTTATAAACAGATTTCAAAGTCAGGATATCTTTAAAGTATATGCATTTGTTTGACTTAGCAGCCTTAGTAATCAGTTGTCTCTCTGCAGTTAGCTCATTAAAAGTTAAAAAATTACAAGAAAATGCAATAACCAAAATCCAGACTCCCTGTTTATCTGCCATCTTTATGTGGCTTTTTTTATCTTTATTTCCTTCCCCATTTAGAGGTTTTGAGAGTCTAAATTTGTTTTATTAGGAATTCTAAATCATTTTCCAACTCAAAGAGCTTTTAAAATGTTGCTATCACTTTAAATGCTGACTCCGCCCCTCTTGGCTGCTTTTCAATATGGTGTAGGAACCCACGAATCTCTCCCACTGCTAGCAAGCAGAGCAGACTCAAAAAAACCTTAATGAAGCAGCTGCTTAGGAGCCAAAAAAATTGGATGTGAGGTTGAAGACCCCATCCTTGTATAACCTTTAATTCCTACCTTAAAAATCTTCTTGGAGCCCTTACCAAACAGCCCCAGCTTTGCTAATGCTTTTACTTTCACTTTGAGCTCAAGTTTGCAACTGCTGTTGCTTTCACTTTAAGCCTAAGTTTGCAACTGCTGTTGCTTTCATTTTCAGCTCAAGGTTGCCTTGCGTCCACGGCTATAAGAGGTTACACCCACTCGTCAGTGAGCTCCCTCTTCTCCACCTTATCTACAGGTCAGAGCTACCCGCTTTGATTGCGGATCCCAATTTACCTGGGACTTACCAGTCGACCCCCCGACTGCAGAAAGTTCTGATGCCAAAAGCTCGCAGGAGTTGTTTCCAGTGCGGGCCGCCACCACTTATCACGCGCAACCTTGCCAGCAAGGAAAGCACAACACCCAGGATCTTCTTTCAGCAGTTTATTTGGGACCTTTACAATTGTTCTCTCTTTGTTCTCTCTGCTTCTCCTTTTCCTCCCCTGGGAAACCCCGCCCACTGACTAGAAACTCTCAGGGCATCCAATCCCAATAAGCCATGTGGGCACAGCTCATAGGTCCACATACACAACAGCAAACCACGCCCCAGGCTCAAGCCAAATAAGGAGTTGTTTATCAAAAGAGAGCACTCACCCATGGGGGGTGGAGGCTGGAAATCAGCACCATCTCTAGGGCGCAGCAGCAGGCAGCTCTCTACATCCTCAATATGCAAATGCCTCACCAAGCCATTAATCTCATTCTCCAGCTCCATGGTGCACTGGCAGAACCATGACTGTTGCAGTCTCACTGAATGAATAACTTCCCAGACATCTGAGGTCCAGGAAAAGGACAGGACCCACCCCAGTATGAGATCAGGACTGACATGGATCAGGTCTGGGATAGGGACTCTGACATAGCAGCCCCTTGGAGCCACTCTCTGCTGAAAGAAATCCAAGGCCTCACAATGGCCACCCCTCACACTCTTTCTCAGTACCAATACCTGCACAACTGGATTAGGGCAGGGAATTCTAGGGTATGAATTGTAATTCTAGGAGTAGCAGTTGTCAAAATAACTAAAAGGTATTAAAATAATGACATGGAAATAAAGATGCTACATTGGAATATGTATAGGTATACATTCACATGTATCTTTATAGACAGTAATAGAGAAATAGCTAAACAAAAGATACAAGGAACATAGAAAATTACAGGGTAGCAGATTAAAAACAGAAGGATCATTCTTGGTATAGGTACTTAGACAATAATTGATGCAAACACAAGTGGCCAGTACCCCAGAGATGAACAGGAATGAGAAACAGTCAGAGGTAGAATATGGTATTAAGTCTTGGCTACCCTGGCAGAGCCCATGTGTCCCTTCTGTAGGTACCATAGCTGCCTACCTTCTCTAAACTGGCTCCTACCCAGTGGTATGTTTTCTGGGAAGATAATGAACTTATTCTGGTTATGATCACCTTTAAGGAGGATGTGACATCTCTGGGCACTACCTAGATGCATGGTACAGCTCAAAAGTGACCCTTAAGTCCTGAATCTGTGAGTTACAAGACTGGCAAAATAGGGTGCTGCCAGTGATAGCATTTTAATACTGATTGCTGAGAATCCTATCACTGGCTTAAAATTTTCTCCTTGACTAGGATGGACAAGCCCAGAAAACATGAAAATGTTAAAGAAGAGTTGGAAAGCTGAAACAATGGTTCTTGGTGATTTGTCTAGTTTTGTTTGTTGCTGTGATAATCAACCCAACCCAAAGCAACTTGGGGAGGAAAGGATTTCTTTCGCCTTAGAGCTTATAGCACATCTTCAATGGAAGTCAAAGCAAGAACTCAAGGCAAGAACTGAAACGCAGACCATGGAGAACATTGATGACTGGCTTGCTTCAGATGGATGGCTCAGCTTGCTTTTCTAATATAACAAAGAACCACCTTCCCATTGGTGATGCCATGCACATTGGGTGAGGCATTCTTGTATCAATCAGTTTAGACTCTCTCTTCCCATAGTGACTTTAGTATACATAAAGCTGACAAAAACTAACAACTGCAGCATCTATTTGCAGAAACATTAAAGATTGAAGACTGGAGGCCTCTGAGAGCTCTCCCTGTTTTATACCTGCTCCAGCCATTTGAGGAATACAAAGATTTTGAGGCTTTCCTGAGCTGTACCCCACACCCAGTCACCAAAGAAAGAAAAACTCACTGATTATGAGCAAGAAACTGTAAAGAAAGTCACCATGGCAGCACTTCCAATTATGAAGAGAGATGCTCAAAGATGCTTCCTAAACTACAAATAACAGAAAACAAATGTGCCAATCTTGCCACAGGAAAAATGGAATTACTTTTCTATTCTCTATCCAGAAAATGATATTACAAAACTGTTGTCTTAGGAGAGGCAATAAAGGATTCTGGGGAGAAAAGAACCTGGAGATGTGAACAGCACAGGGCTCAGACAGGCAAGGATAACCTGTAGCAAGTTCATGCAGCTTTTCTGGATACTAGAAGCTAATGATAGTTGGTAGCCTTTTAGGATATAAATTTGCATAATTTTGTCTTATTCTAATTCTCTAATCATTTGCCTAGGTTGGTGGTCTAGCTTTCTTCCTGTGGCTGTGATAAAACACTGGTCAAAAGCAGTTTAAGAGAGGAAAGAACTACTTGGTTTACACTTCTGGGTCACTGTCATTGAAGGATGTCTGGGCAGGAACTCAAGCAAGAACTTGAAGCATAAACCATGAAGGAACACTGGTTTCTGGCTCACTCTTAGGCACACATATTTAGCTTACTTATTCAACCCAGATCTAACAGCCACAGTGGGCTGGACCCTCCCATATCAGTTATCAATAAAGACAATCCCTTATAGACATGCTCACAAACCAACGTGTTAAAGACAATTTCTCAGCCAAGCCTCCTCTGTTAATGTCAAGAAGACAGTTCACGCTTACTAGGACAGTGGGCTTTCAAATTACATAAGCACCACACACACCTCATTTCTGGGGCTATGTTGTGCCCACTGCTGGCAGAAGAGCTACAGAGGTAGTGTTAAGCTAAGCAGGACCCTTCAATCCATCTGTGAAATATTTCAAGTGCTGTCATAAATTTGGTCATGGAAGTCACTTAGAATTTTCCCGTGCTTTCTACCTTACAGTTCTGACTCATTTGCCATTACTAATGTGATTTTTTTGCATTCTTCCCTTCTTATATAGCCACTTTTTTTAGTAGTTCATTTCATGAGATTCTTCAGAAACCAGATTTTGTTCACATAAGCACTACTTGTTTTCCAATTCAGTGTCTATTATCATCACCTATGACTTTCTGCCAATAAACATGGGCCAAATAATGTTTAGAACTTTAGCTGAGGCCAAGGTGGAGTGTTGTTTCTACCTTCAAGGAATTTTAGTTCCATTTGGGAGAAGTTACAAATGGATGATTGAACACTTAGCCTATTTCCTGGCCATAGATAGAGCCTCAAAGAGAAATGAAGGTCAATTCCAGAACCAGAAGAGGACAAAATCCTAGGAGAGACAACTGTTCAGGATGGATCTGAACTTGGATCCTGCTAGAAAGGGAGTGGGAAAGAGAGGCTAAGAGTCAAATGGAGATGTTCTCTCATGGGGAATGGTTTGTGATTCTCTAACAAAACAGCAAAATCCATGAGAAATTACAAAAGTATATTCTCTCTCTACCCTGCTAGGTAAGCAAAATTTTAGTTTATTATTAATTGTAATTATTTTGATATTTATAAAAATTAGGCAAACAGGTAGGGAAAAATTTAATTTACAAGCTAAGACCTCATCATTGTTTATATTTTGGTGTATGCAACTCCATTCATTATAGTATGCATAAATGTAATAATCTTTATATAATGAAGTTATGTTGGTTATAATTTACTGCATTTTATGCTTTATAAACATCCTTATGTTCATAAATGTCAGTTTACATTAATTTCTGTAATGAATACAAGATTAGCCCACCATATAGCTATATGGTAATTTATATAAGCACTTACTCAATCATTTAGGCTTTTGTGTATTTTACCTACACAAATAACTGTATAATGAATTGCCTCTAAATTTGTACTTATGGTATAAGCTTCCTTATATCTTAATACTAAACCCAGATACTCTGGTATACATATGCACCATATGCACACACACACACACACACACACACACACACATACACACACACACACAAGTATGTGAGTACACACTTAAAAGCCAGAGGAAAACATCAATGTATTCCTCTTTCTCTTTCTGCCTTGTGTTGAGTCAAAATCCTTTTGAGCTGGAAGTTTATAACTCTGCTAGGCTCACTGGCTAGCCAGCTCCCAAGGTCTTCCTGTCTACCCTCCAACACTGTGGTTACAGGCAAATGCAGCCATGTTTTTTTGCTTTTGTTTTACTTTGAATGCTTGGGAGTTGAACTCAGGTCTTCATGGTTGCATAGCAAGCACTCTAACTCACGGAGCCAACTTCCCTACTCTGCTACTCTTCTGTTCCACCTATCTATATTAGCTTACATTTTTGTTCCTAATCAAGGACCAGCCTCTTTGGGACCACCTAGTTGACCTCCTTTGTCTGTTCTATTGAGCACAATGAGTTTTCTCATTGTTGAGACCTCCTGCTATGTTAACAGCCACTGTAACAGATTCTGGGACAGTCCCCTGGTATCTCACTATCAGTGAGCTGTCATTTTTCTGTACAAATAGTTAGTACAGAGCTAGAGTTCTGATGCTTTCCACTTTAACATTGAGCATAGAGAAAATCTACCTATTCTCTTCTCTGAGCTAACATTTTGTTGGTAAACATCAGCATTTATGCGTGCTATTGAGACTCTAGTGTTCTGATGAGAAAAAGGTGAAAATAAGCCACCCAGCACTTCTCATTACACTAACCTTTCCTGGGCAGCACCCCTGTCCATTCTACTAGCATCCCTGATCCACTATCTCTGCCTGAACAGCTGGCCCTTCTTATGCTAGTGTGTCCTTCAAGATCAGTAAGTCTCCCAGAAGTCTTTCAATTATGGCTCAGCACCCAGGAGACACCCATAGAATTCTGTCAAACAAGGCACAGTCCACGAGCTTTCTTTTCTACAAGCCATGGAGGATGGGAATGTACACACAGGTGAGAAACTTTCTCTAGGCCTTAGCAGCTAGCCACATGAGGCTTCTCACAGGCACCGGGGAAAAAGAGATGACAAATTATGAGCCTGCCTGTTTAATCCACCCTTTTCTTATACGTAACTGTTGTCTAAGGAAATGATAGATGGCTGGGCTGGTGACACACTTAATTTCCCTGCAGAAAGCTGCCTGGACCCCTGAGTGACCCTTAGAGTAGGTGTTCTGTGTTGTAAAACAAGATATTAGAGCATTGTCTTTCTACTCTATAGATGCCACATTGGGTGGATACTGCTCAGAGCATCAGATAATGTCATTGGATCCTCAGGTATTTTAGAAGGTGGCAACACACAAAAGGAAGAGATCTACTTCTTACCTGCCACAGAACTTGATTTTTCTCTCTTTTAAATGTGTGTGTGTGTGTGTGCACATGTGTGTGTGTGTGATACACATGTATGTGCATCTGTGCAAGCAGTTGTGCTCACTTCTGCTTGCCTGTGTAGAGGCCAGAGACTGATGTCAAGTCTCTTCTTTGGCCTCTTCGCCTTATCTTTGGAGTTGGTGTTTCTCAGTAAACCTGGAGCTCTCTGATTCAGCTAGCATGTCTGTCCAGTGAGGCGTTGGGATCTACCTGCCTTCTCAGCCCCAGTGATGGGGTGCATCATAATATCTGTACTGGGGGGTAAGTATAGAGGTGCTGAAGGTCTGAATTCAGGTCTTTATGCTTTTATATACTGCAAGCTTTTTTTTCACTGAACCATCTCCCAACTTACTTTCCTTGTGCAAACAGCTCTGTAAAGTTTTTATTTATTACATATACATCATATGTCCCAAGCCATCTCCTGTACATATGTACATGCTCAGATGCTTCTGAGAGATCAGAACTATGACTTGGAACATGGATCCATGAAAAGTTTTCTGATAGTGAGAAAAGTTGACTGAGCTTCATTCTACTTCAAATGAGCATCATTCTTGGTCTCAGCTGGAAGGTAGCAGCAACAGAAGCTTGCTCTTCTATTAGACCAATGTTTGACTAATGTGATGGTCTCTAATTGTCCTTAGATAGCAAAATTCTATAGTTCACATTTTATTAGTGTCTTTATAAAAGAAAAAAAAGACCTCCTTTATCAAGCTTGCTTCAAATTAGGACCAGGAGACAGTTTTACAGACCATGAAAGAATACACACAGGGCCAGGAGGTACACTTGGTTTGCACAGTTGAGAAGGATATACTGGAACATGGTGAGTAGAATCAAAGAAATTACCCACCATGCCACAGGGCTCAGATCAAACCTTGCCACTGTTCCCTTAAAACAAATACCCCTAAGCTCCAGGGTCAAGAGGATCGAAATCAAGAGACCTGTTTAGACCAATTAGTAAAAACATCTTTGCATAGCTCAGATTTTTCTTCCAGTTCAGTCTAAGAGGGAAACAAACCTGTCGACATAGCCTCAGACTTAAGAGCAATGCAGAGTAAGAAAGAAAATGAGGTTGAAAGCATTGACATGTGGATGGGAAATAAAACATGCTTGCAGGGGCAGGGGACAGTGCAAAGCCCTTTGTCTTAGAACTTTCTATCTTAACTTTATGATATAGGTTTCCTCCATTCTATCCACAAAACTTGCCATGCTGTGTGGAACACTCTAGGCTGTCTATGGGCAAGAACACGGTTGCCTTTCTCATGTGTTAGACCATGCTTCACTCTCTTCTGCACAATCACCTTTTGTCTCTTCGGTTTAAACAACATTAATTCCAGCCCAAACCTATACTCAGTCCTAGCCATGCCTCTTCCAGGGAGTCCTCTGAAACTTCCACTTTAGTTCCTGCCTTCTACGTACATGTTCTGTCTTCCACACTGCAAACCCTCCACGGAGACCCACTTTTTTTTTGCGTCCTTTTGATTATTATGAATAAAGTCACATTTTCTATCCCTGTCCATCCTTGTTCAAGGTCCCTGCTCACTCTCATCCCCTCCAGTCATACTCTCTTCTCCACATCTCCCCATCTCCCACCCCAGCAAGGGCAGGAGGTCCCAAGGTCCCAATGTCCCAATATGGCTTAGTTCAGCATCTACTTCTGGCAGATCCAGTTTCCTCCCTGCAACATCAAGACTGAGTCAGGTGTTCCTCTAGAGGGAGTGGGATCCAGGGTACCAGTCCAAGGTGTATCAGAGCCCAAGCTCTTTAGTGGTTGTGGTTTGCAGCTGGGACATGCTTTGCTTTTGCTTTTTTGTTTAGAGTTCACTAATGAGTGAGTGCATCCCCTGCTTATCTTTCTAGGTCTGTGAAACCTCACTCAGGAGGATATTCTGCAGATCCATCCATTTGCCTGCAACTTTTCGGATATCATTTTTTCTTACTGCTGAGTAGTATTCCATTGTGTAGATGTACCACAGTTTGTTGATCCAATCTTCAGTTGAGGGACATCTAGGTTGTTTCCAGGTTTTGCGATTACAAATAGTACTTCTATGAACATAGTTGAGCTAATGCCTTAGGAGTGTGACTATCCGTCTTTAGGGTATACACCCAGAAGTAGTATTGCTGGATCCTTGGGGAGATTGATTATCAGTTTTCTGAGAAACTGCCATACTGCATTCCAGAGTGACTGAGCAAGCTTACATTCCCACCAACAATGGAGGAGTGTTCCCCTTGCTCCACAACTCCTCCAGCATAGGCTGTCATCTGTCTGTTTTATCTTAGCCAATCTGACAGGTGTCAGGTGTTATCTCAAAACTGTTTTGATTTGCATTTCTCTGATGGCTAAAGATGATGAACACTTTTTCAAATGCCTTGCAGCCATTCGTAATTCTTCTACTAAGAATTCCCTTTTTAATTCTGAACCCCATTTTTTGATTGGGTTATTCAAGGTTTTGGGCTCTAGATTCTTGAGCTCTTTATATATCTTAGAGATCAGTCCTATATCCTTTTAGGGTTTGTTAAAATCTTTTCCCATTCTGTAGGCTGTCGTTTTGTCCTATTGACAGTGTCCTTGGCTTTACAGAAGCTTCTTAGCTTCAGGAGATCCCACTTATTGATTGTTGTTCTTAGTGTCTGTGCCACTGGTGTTATATTTAGGAAGTGGTCACCTGTGCCAATTCATAGAAGTGTATTTCCCACTTTCCTTCCTATCAAGTTTAAAGTGGCTGGGTTTATGTTGAGGTCTTTGATCCACTTGGATCTGAGTTTTGTGCAGGGTGACAGGCTTGGATCTATTTGCATTTTTCTACACACTACCATCTAGTTATGCCAACACCATTTGTTAAAGATACTATCTTTTTTTCCATTGAATATTTTGGGCCTCTTTATCGAAGATTAGGTGTTAATAGTTTTTTGGGTTAATGTCCGGATCCTCAATTCAATTCCATTGATCCACAAGTCTGTTTTTATACCAGTACCAGGCTGTTTTTATTACTTTAGCTCTATAGTATAACTTGAAGTCAGAGACCTACTTTCTAGCTTCTCCTTAGACTTCTATTTCAGCTTCTTACTAATGTGGCCTCTACATGTTACCCACCCCTAATAGTGATTAGGTTGTATGAAGCACCTGACCCTCAATACATCAAGGGTGTACTTCAAGTTCAGTACACTGTTTAGATGAGTTAGGAGGGAGAGGCCACCTGTCAGATCATAAGCTCAAGTCTGATGGCTCAGTGACACTGCTTCAACTTACAACTTCGTCTCTCATACTTCTTCCTTCCCTGGAACTGAGGATGAAAATGAGTGAATCTGATGTTAAACTTGAGGTGTTGTCAACATCTTCCCACAACAAGGTGACTTTCCACAGTGGCAGCAATGTCTTCCATAGGTATACCACACATAACCTTCTGTGTCCATCATGACGTATGCCTTATCTTTGATCTACTCTCTGTAACAACCCTGGTTGGAAGGTACTAATGGTCACTATGGGCCAATCTCAGGGATAGGTTACTCCAACAAGCCTGGCTCTGTGTGGCTTTCCAGCAGGACAGTATGTGCACAGGATGTTCTGCATGCTCAATTTGAAGGTCTCTAACTTGCTGGAATGAGGTTTTTCTAAAAAACTTAAAAAGCTAATTAGGTTTTGCTAGGCCATAAGGAAAAGCGCTATTCAATGAAGATGAAAGGCAAAAGTTACTTGATAATTATTTGAAAAGAGATCATTGCAAATTAAAGTTGTACTCTCTTTACCAATTAAATTAGCAAGTGTTAGGAAAAAAATATATTAACCAACCTAGTTGTGCTGGCCAAAATCTAAATATCCAGAATGCTGTTGTATTGCTAGTGGAAACATAAATTTATTCCCTTTGGAAGAGGATAAATCTGCCAGTACATACCACAGCCATGCACCTAGCCATTCTGGTCCATAGAATTTTTGAAATGGGATGATAGGGATAAGAAGAAATATCCAAAGATGCCCATCAACACTGTAAGCATAAGAGTGGAATCAAACACTGAACCCTCAGGTAAGGAAACAGAAAACAAACCTAATTCATCTTTCCTGTGAGTAATCACTAAATGCTTCTATTTTTGGCCATGTGTGACATCAGCTTAATAAAATATTTGTAATTATTAAAATTATTAATAAAAATGCTTAACATAAAAGTTGAAGGATATTTATAAAGATACATGTTGGCCACAATGGCAGTGATGCAGAAAGAGGTTTTTTTTTTTTTATTTTCTCATTTAAAAAAAATCATCAGCAATTCAAAGCCACTGATGGTTTTTCCAGGTGGTAAATTCGGGATGATGTTTTTTGTCATAATTTATTAATTTACACTATGTATAATAAAAAACCTAATTAAATCTTCAGAAATTCTAGTCTTGCTGTAGACTGTTAGCATGTACATGACCTGCTCAGGCATTTGTATTAGAACTTTCTGACCTGTCTGGCCTACAGTCCAGAGGAATCTTTCCCACCCACAGTCATGCAGCTGTTTATAAAATAATTACTCCGAGGCTAATACTAATTATAAACTGTTTGGCTTATGGCTCAGGTATATTACCAACTAGCTCTTATAATTTAACTCAATCCATTCTTATTACTATGTCTTGCCACATGGCTAGTGGCTTACCAGTACTTTCACATTTTGGTTCTTTGGGCAACAGCTTGCAGTGTCTCCTTCTGACTCTGCCTTCCTTCCCCTTTATCTATGCTCAAATATTCTGCCTTCCCCTAAGATGCCTTTTCATAAGTCCAAAACAGCATTTTATAGATGCTGTTTTGGACATCCCACATCAAGAAACTACCTGATGCAGGAAATGAGTGAAGTCCTGGGCACTGCCATGTGAAGTGTCCCAATGCCTGAGGCCTGTGAGAATGGTTGGTGGAAGGATGTTGATAGTGTATGCAGAAAATACCTCCCAGGGTTTTCCCTTTTCCTGAATGATTATGGCTCATAGTCTGCCCCATCCCCAGGTGGAATTTGTCCCTCCTACTGGTTTAATAAGAAGCTGATTGGCCAGAAGGCAGACAGGATGTGTAGGTGGGGCTACCAGACTAAGAAACCTCTGAGAACAGGAAGAGCAGAGCAGAGACACCAGGAGAGATGCCAGCAGATGCAGAGGAAAGAAGACAACCATGCTGCTCTGAGAAAATGTATCAAGCCACATGTCTGAACAGATTAATGGAAATAGGTGGGTTAAGAAGAAAGAGCTAGCTAACATTATGTCTGAGGTCAATCAGCATGAAACTAATACATGCTTTTTGTGTGATTACTTGGGTAAAGTGGCAGCAGGGCTGAGAGTGGATCTGAACTTCCACGCAAGGCCCAAAAGTCTGGACCAGAAAGTTACTATTACACTCCCACCCCAGTGACTGCTTCTACTAATATTAGCTCAACTTCCCTGTTCAACTATATAATAAATACACTCAGCTTCTGGCATGCTGTGTGTTTTTTTTTCTTCATTTCCTTGCAGCCCCAGTCAGGTAAATTTTCTGGAGCCATGCAGGACATGGTCACTTAGTTTATGTATGTCTAATGTGATTTAAAATGCCAAAGGGAACACATTGGCCTTATTTCACATAACATTTACTTATTCTCTTTCTGTAGAAACAAGAATACTTGATCCCCTTCGGACCTTGAGAAGTGGGAGAGCTCTGTCTGCAACTGATTCAGCTCCCACTGCATGTGAGCAGATCTGGGTGCAAAGGCAATGAAGTAGCTTTGAATTGTAGAGCTACAAACCTAACTATAATAGAGTCAGATGAAAGAGCTAAATGTAGAGCCAAAAATAGAGTCAGACACATGCCAAAAGGAAAAAGAGATGTGTTTTCAGGTGAAGTGTCCCACATGAGATGAGTCAAACCTAGCCTGAACTCTTTTCTAGACCCAACAACCACCCTGAAGATAAGGCCCCAGAAACAACTCCCCAGAGGGTTCATCAGGCCAGGAAAGAGGTCCTACAGGAAAATGTTTCTATTTATGACACTTGGAGCCATGCCATCTCCAATGAGGACTTAACTCTACCAGTCCAAGATGATTAAATATTTGACTGCAAATAATGTCTGTTCTGTGGCCATTTGTGCCAAGCATCCTCTGTATAGAAAGAAAAAGAGGATAAAGGAGGGAGAAAGGGAGGGAGGGAGGGAGGGGAAGGCAGGAAAGAAGGAAGAAAGAAAGGAAGGAAGGAAGGAAGGAAGAAAGCATAAAAAGAAATTTCCCTTTTAGATTTCTCAGAGATTGATTTTGAAGATGTGTTTCAAAATATTTGCCTTTAAAAGGCTACATCTTTCAAAGGCCTTGAGTTGTCTTTACTGTATTTTCAATAACCATGGCATATTCTTGTGTTCAATGCCTCTTTGTGCATCTTTGAAGCTGGACATAGTGGTGCACATCTTTAATCCCAGCTCTCAGAAGGCAGAGACAACTGGATCCCTGAGTTTGAGGCCATCTTGGCTCCACTATGGTAGACTCACAAAAGTCTCACTGTGTGTGACCTACAATGAAGAGCTATTACCTGTGATTGTTCATGAGCAGATGCAATGACACAAGTCTATCCATCCATCCATGCATGCATCCATCCATCCATCTGTCTATCTATCCAACCAAGTCTCTTCTTGCTTACAATAGAATTATTTTACTATGGCATATATATGTACATGTAAACACTATATTGGCATTTCAGCTACCTAATAAATTAGTGATATTGAGCACATTAGTGAAATTATGCAACCATAGCCACCAGTTTCTGCAGCTTTGCATCATTTCTGATGGAGATTCTGAACCACAAAGCACTGGCTTCCCAGTTCCTCTCCCATATTTGCATATGCTACCTGCCAACTTGTCTGCATGAATTTTAATGTTCTAACAATATCTTAAATGTGTGACTCTATGATGCCTGTCTTCATTAACTTAGGTTAATCCCTGTTGTAGTATATATTGTATATCTTAATAAATACTAAACAATATTCAATAGGATGGACATACCGCATGGTGTTTGCTCCCCTCATTTGTTGATGAGCACTCAGGTTGTTCCTACTTCTTTTTGAGAATTTCGTACATTTAAATGAATGTCCCTCTCCACCCTCCATTTCCTCTTATGTCCCTCCTACGTCTTCTCAAATTGATGATCTATTATTCTTTAATTATAAGTCACCCCTAGAAGAGAAGCCTCAAGCAACTGATGGCTTCTGAGAGATAGAGATAGAGGGAGAGGGGGAGAGGAGGGCCGGTGGGGGGGGGGAGAGAGAGAGAGAGAGAGAATATAACTCTTTTCTAGGCACATATTACCTATCTTTTTGCCTACCAAAGAGATTATTCCTAAACTCATATGAGCCATACTAAATGATTCCATTAGGCTGTGTTAATAAATGTGGGCATCTGCATGTGTAACCATCACAACTGAAGAGAACATGAATTTGTTTCTACATGTTGACCATCATGAATCTTGCTAATGTGAATCCTTGTGACAGTCCCCACAAAGGGGTGATGTTCTTTGTGACAACAAAGACCTGAGCCTTTGCTTCACTCAATCTCTCTTCATTTTACAGATGAACAAACTGAGGCTTATTTCCAGTTGCTGTCTATGGGCTTTGAAGACACTGCCATAGAAACCCAGATCAGCAAGTGGAGTGGTTTTTTATGAGGAGAGCCAATGAGACAGGTCTTTGGCTTTATAAATGAAGTGGTTTGGCTCAGGTATGGACTAAGGGAATTATACAAACCATGTCATACCCAAGGTTGCCTCATGCCAGAGAGCTGATTGACAGGATCGATTCCCCAGAAAAATATCACTGATTACCTCTAACCTTGTCATCAATATATGAATCTTCATTTCAGAAATCCCATCTACTTTTTTCATAGTAGTAGTGATAAATGTTCTAAAGAATTTATTAAGAAACTGTGCTTTATGCTTTAGATCAACAGTCAGGTCTGGACACTGTTTTTGAGATTAGTATGTGGGGTTTCCAGTGAAGGAAGTCTTAGAAGCACATTATCTGGGGAGTGCTGGGACCAGAAGTCTTTTCTTTTCACTCTCCTGAGCCACTGTTTCATTTGTAACCACTGCCTTGGGTCCTGCACCATTTTCTGTCTGCATGTTCTCTCAGAAAAATGCACATTGACCATGGTTCAGCAACTTGGCTCGTTCAGTGAGTGCTTACCGAGAGTCAAGTTCAATTTGGCTACCAGACTTTGTCTCTTCCTGTTCCAAGATGTACAGTTTATCTTGTCACATATCAGCCTCGTGTGTGTGTGTGTGTGTATGTGTGTGTGCTCATGTATACATATGTATGAGTGCATGCATGCATGCATGAAGTTTACATGCTCTGTTACAGTGGTCCATAGTGACTCAGAAATAATTGAAATGTATCTCTTTTTCTCAGAAAAATTGTACTGAAAATTAAAGGAACCTTCAATTATATATATTTTTTTAAAAAAATAGACATGCTGTTAGTGCTCTGTAGCAGCTACCTGATTCAAGGCAATGGAACATTTAAGATAGAAACAAATACAATGCAGAATAAAAGGAAACTTATGCATCAGTGATCTGAATATGCTTTAAAGGATAGGCTGAAATTAAACTACCATTAACTCCTCATCGTTTATGATTGTGGTTCTTCTGTGGACATACATTTCTATAGTGTGAAGTATTCTGATGATTCTGCAATTATGAGAAGACAAATATAATTAATAATAATAATAAAAGGAACACACATCTAATATGAATATCAGAAATCAACAATTTCTGATACAACAACAAAAACAAAAAAGATTAAGTAGCTCCAGATGTCACAACCACAAATCCAAATGTTAGCATTACATATTAAAAGTAAACACTATTTAATACTGCAAAGGTGTGTGGTGGATGGATCAGATGGTTTAATACATAAAGAATGGGATGTTCATTTGTATGTCAAGAAGGCAAAGAATCAGATGCCCCTGCATTGTTGGGGACTATTATTAACTCTTTATAGTTTATGGTTGCAATTATTCCTGGGACATACATTTCTATAATGTGAAGTTTTCTGGTGAGGTTGCAGTTATAAGGGGACAAATATACTGCTGCTACTACTACTACTACTGATGATGATGATGAAAGGAAAACACCTCCAATGTTAATACAATGCACAAAACAGACTCTGTACTCATTTCCTAGAAAGACCTTTAAAGCATGTGACCCTCCCTTCCTTGTTCATTTGAATTTGTCTCAAATATCGTTTCATCTATCTAAAAGTATCTGTCATCCCCCTGACTACCAGAGTAAATGTACACAGCCTCTCATTTTCTTGTATACCTTCTGATGACCTATCTTATCTCACTTGAAAGAAATAAAACTGTATGTCAGCAAATTTTTGAGGGAAATATTACTAAATCCCCAAATTAGAATATTCATAACCTGAGAAATAAAATTATAAACATTTAAGTACTTGTAACTTTTGAATTGTCTGGAAGACTGAAGATGGCTGGTCATTAGCTTTAAGAAATCATTAGCCTCAAGTCTAAGGGTAATCATTAAATAGTTTATTATTTTAGCATTCAAATCATGACATTTAATATTTTTAAAAGTTGGTGCATATGAGCAAACATCTTCATACAAAACTGATGTCACATTGTTTGTCATTGGAATCTGTAAAGAGCTCCAGGAATTTGAGGAGGTCATGATCAAAAATAGAGACAACTCCACTAAGAAGTCACATCTCTTCTCCATGCAAAACAGAGAAGAATATTCCTTCTGGTTCCTTTTCCAAAAGAGTCTTTCTCAAGCCCACAGTTAACTGGGAGTGACAATGATAGAACATAGTTATGAGATTGCCTGGTGTGGGAGATCTTAAGGCCTCATCTCGTAGAATCCACAGTGTTCAGCTCTGCCTAAGTATACTTTCTATCACCAATAATACTATACCATGGTCCAGTTATGTTACCCATCCACCACCAAATAAATAACAGAGACACCTGGATTTTTGGTTTGAGTTTACATCAGATGTGACACCTTATAATGGCTCTTTGATAGCAATGTTTGAAAGTGATGCATTGCATCTCATAGTGGACAAGAGGAAGTATGTATACATGGGTCTCTTCTTCTCTTATCTCCTTACAATAACCTCCCAGAAGTGACACCTTTAAATAACATGAATATTGTAGTTGGTGAGGTTTTCAAGAACTAGAGATGGAGTTTCAACACAGGAGACCAGGAATCTTATACTAAAACCATCTCCATACTACAGCAAACTCAGCTCTTGAAGCGAAATGGCAAGTAAAAAATAGACAGCCTAGAGGGCTGTCAAACTAGACAAAGATCATCTGAAGAATGAAGCCAGTGAGGGTTTCATTTCTAAAACTGAGCAGTGCTTTCCTCTAGAACATCAAAACAAAATAATCAAAGGAATGTTTGGAAAAAAAGTAGACTGTGCAATGTTTTCATGTTTAAATATTATTTTAATTATTATATTTGCTAATATTAGTATGACAGTCATATCTTAAAAGTTATCTCACTCATAGGCTCTGGTTCTGGTTCCGGTTCTGGTTCTGGGACCGGGTGCTGTCTGCAGAGCGTGTCCCCATGCACTCTGTAGTACACAGAGATAAACTCTGACTGCCATGGTCCCCCAAATTGCTTCTGAGGGAATTTGCACAGCCGCCATCCTGCCTTCATTGGTCAAACAGAAAGATTGAAGACTTGAAATTCAGTCCCCTGCCCAGAGAAGAGGTAGAGATTGAGCAGACCTTTTCCTCAGAGGTGACAGGGGGCACACAAGCCCCAATGCCACAACTGACCAGGAGCCACCTATTCATGAACCACTGAAGCCATGGGCAGACTCCAGTGCAAAAATTTACATAATAATATAAAGAACAATAAGGTCACTCCAGAAAAAAGTGGCGATCCTACAAATACAAGACCTGAAATGAGCAATGAAGAGGAAATAGAAGGAAGCAACACCAAAAATTCTTTTATGATGATCATCAAAGCTCTCAAAGAAGATATTAAAAATTGCCTTAAAGAAATAGAAGAAAATACAAACAAAAAATTGGAAGAGATGAACAAATCTATGAAAGAAAAATGCCAGGAACTAAAAGCTGAAATAGAAGCAATAAAAAAAGGCACAAAATGAGGCAAAGATGGAAATAGAAAACCTGAAGAAAAAAGGTGGAACCACAGATACAAACAAGCATAACAAACAGAGTTCAAGAGAAGGAAGATAGAATCTCTGAAGTGGAAGACTCAGTAGCTCAAATAGATATATCAGTCAAAGAAAATATTAAAACCTAAAATGCCATAACTCAAAATGTTCAGGAAATCTGGGATACCACGAAAGGACCTAATTTGAGAATAATAGGAAAAGAAGAAGGCGAAGAATACCAGCTCAAAGGCACAGATAATGTTTTCAATAAAAACATAGAAGAAAACTTCCCTAACCTGAAGAAGGAAATGCCTATAAAGATACAAAAAGCTTACACCCAAAAAAAGTCAGCACGCCACATTATAATCAAACCACAAAACATACAGAACAAAGAAAAAATTTTAAGAGCTCCAAAAGAAAAGAGCCAACTCACATATAAAGGCAGACCCATCAGAATAATGGGTCTATTATTCAATGGAAACGATGAAAGCTAGACGGGCTTGGTCAGAAGTTATACAGATGCTAAAAGAACATGGCTGCCAAACTAGAATACTATACTCTGCAAAATTATCAATCATCATAGATGGAGTAAGCAAGATATTTCATGACAAGGCCAAACTGAAAGAATATCTATCTACCAATGCAGCACTACAGAGAGTATTAGAGGGAAAACTCCAACCGAAGGACCCCAGATACACCCATGAAACCACAAACAATCAATAATTCCACAGAAGAATATTCCAGAGAAAGGAAATACAAACAAGTTACCACCAAAAATGGCAGGAAATATCAATCAATGGTCACTAATTTCCCTTAATATCAATGGACTCAACTATCCTATAAAACCTCACACACTAACAAGATGGATACAACAACAGAAGCCATCCTTCTGTTGCCTACAAGTGCTCATCATCTTTAGCCATCAGAGACATGCAAATCAAAACAACTTTGAGATACCACCTAACACCTGTTAGATTGGCTAAGATAAAAGGCACAAATGACAGCCTATGCTAAAGAGGATGCGGAGCAAGGAGACCACTCCTCCATTGTTGGTGGGAGTGTAAGCTTGTTCAGCCACTTTGGAATGCAATATGGAGGTTTCTCAGGAAATCAAGAATCAATCTCCCCAAGTACCCAGCAGTACCACTTCTGGGTGTATACTCTAATGATGCACAGTCATACTCAAAGGCATTAGCTCAACTATGTTCATAGCAGCATTATTTGTAATAGCAAGAACCTGGAAACAACCTAGATGTCCCTCAACTGAAGAATGGATTAACAAACTTTGGTACATCTACACAATGGAGTACTACTCAGCAGTAAGAAAAAATGATATCCTAAAATTTGCAGGCAATGGATGGACTTGGAGAATATCCTTCTGAGCAAGGTATTACAAACTCAGAAAGATAAGCAGGGGATGTACTCACTCGTTAGTGGTCTCTAAACAAACAAGAAAAAAAGACAAGCATGCCCAAGCTGCAAACCACAACCACTGAACAGCTTGGGATCAGAAACACCCTAGACTGACTCTTCGGATCCTACTCCCACTAGAGGAACACCTGGCTCACTCTTGAGGGAAGGGGGACAAAACTGGATTTGCCAGGAGTGAAGACCGATCCAAGCATTATTGGGTCAGTGGGACCATAGGACTGTCTGCTCCCTGCCCAGGGAGGGGATGGGGAGTTATGGAGAAGAAAAAATGACCTGATGTGGCAGCAGGGGGAAGGGACCTTGAATAAGGATATACAGGAATAGAAAGCATGACTTCTTTGTTAATAATAATAATAATAATAATAATAATAATAATAAAACTACCTACAGAATGGGAAAAGATTTTCACCAACCTTATACGTGACAGAGAACTGATCTCTAAAATAGAGATCTCAAGAAACTAGAGACAAAAATCTTGAATAAACTAATCAAAAAACGGGTGTGGTAGAATGTTTTCTGTATGATGTAAGTAAAGAACTGTTTGGGCCCATGCAAGGCACCATAGAAGTGGATGGAGAATCAGAGGCAGCCAGGCAGGTAGTAGGGTGTATTTAAGTCACTCTCCATCCGACCCCCAAGAGTAACGGACATGTAGAGGTACCAGCTAGCCATGGGCTGGGAGCCACATGGTGGGCAAATTAATAGACATGGGTTGAATTACGATGAAAGTGCTATCTAATAATGTGCTTAAGATATGGGCCAAACAGTATAAGTTAATATAAGCGTCTGATTCATTTCTTTGGGGTCTGAAAGCCACCGCGCATGCGCCAGGTTCCAAACCCCCGCCTCAAACCGGGTTCCGGGTCGCCTCTGCGGGTCAGGTTACAAACTCACGGTCACAAACCTCCCAGAACACAAAACGGGCGGGGAAAAACTTTCTACAACAAATGGGTTTCAGGACTAAAAATGGAATTCTTAACAGAATTACAAATGGCTGAAAGGCAATTGAAAAAGTGCTCAACATCTTGAGCCATCAGAGAAATGCAAATCAAAACAACTTTGAGCTACCATCTTATACCTGTCAGAATAGCTAAGATTAAAAACACAGATGACTGCCTATGCTTGAGAGGATGCAGAACAAGGGGAACATTCCTCCATTGTTGGTGGAAGTGTAAGCTTGTTCAGCCACTCTGGAATGCAGTATGGCGGTTTCTCAGGAAACTGGGAATCGATCTCTCCAAGGATCCAGCAATACCACTTCTGGGTGTATACCCTAAAGACGCACTTTCACATTCCAAATAGCTCAACTATATTTATAGCAGCATTATTCGTAATAGCAAGAACCTGGAAACAGCCTAGATGCCCCTCATCTGAAGAATGGATTAACAAATTGTGGTACATCTACACAATGGAGTACTACTCAGCAGTAAGAAAAAATGATATCTCAAAATTTGCAGGCAAATGGATGGATTCGGAGAATATCCTCCTGAGCGAGGTATCTCAAACCCAGAAAGATAAGCAGGGGATGTACTCACTCATTAGTGGACTCTAAACAAAAAAGCAAAAAGCAAAGTATGTCCAAGCTTCAAACCACATCCACTTAACAGCTTGGGATCTGAAACACCTTGAACTGACACCATGGATCCCACTCCCTCTAGAGGGACACCTGACTAAGTCTTGATGTTGGGGGTAGGAAACTGGATCTGCCAGGAGTGGAGGCTTAACTGAGCAATATTGGGACCTTGGGACCTTCTTCCCTTGCTGGGGAGGAGATGGGGAAATGTGGAGAAGAGAGAGTGACTGGAGGGGGTGAGAGGGGGAAGGGACCTTTAATAAGGATATACACAGATAGAAAATGTGACTTTATTCATAATAAAAAAAGAAAGAGAAGACAAAAAAGTTATCTCATTAACTTATTAACTATAAATGCAGGAGTTGTAATACAATCAAAATCCTGGGTCTGAATAGTGCTGTTCAGAATACCCAAGAACTGATCCACGTGCCAATGGATAGTGAGCAAAGAGAATGTGGTATAAATGCAGGATTAGTATCAGAATCAGGAGAGTAAAATGACATCATCTGTACACAAATGGCCAGAACTTGAGACAACTGTGTTAGAAAATTATTCGAATTAAGAAAGAAAAAATTGTCACATTTTCTCTCACATATAAAACTACATTGAATAAAAACATAAACACACAAGATAAACTATTTAGGTGAAAAAATGTGATAGAGAGAGGGGTAAACAAAGGAGCGTATAGGTGGAGCTTTTGTTGGGACTGTTGGCTTCAAATAACTGAATAGAAATTTATATTAATAATAAATCATTGAACAATAGCTCAGGCTTCTTAGTAGCTACTCTTATATTTTCTTATTTTTCTCTTTTCTTTTATTTAATTTTATTATTATGAACAAACACTTTCTATCCTTGTATATCCTTATTCAAGGTCCCCTCCCCCTCCCACCACATCAGGTCATTCTCTCTTCTTCACATCTCCTCATCCCCACCCATGGGCAGGTGGCAGGTGGTCGCAAGGTCCAACTCTCTCAATAATGCAGAATCAGTTATCTCCCCCAACCTCAAGACTGAGTCAAGTGTTCCTCTAGGGGGAGTGGGATTTCAGGAGTCAATCCAAGGTGTTTCTGTCCCCAAGCTGTTCAGTGGTTGTGGTTTACTGCTTGGGAATGCTTTGCTTTTTTCTTGTTTGCTTGTTTGTTTGTTTAGAGTCCACTAATGACTGAGTACATCCCCTGTTTATCTTTCTGGGTTTGTGATACCTCGCACAGGAGGATATCCTTTAAAAAAAATTTGCCTGTAAATTTTAGGATATCATTTTTTCTTACTGCTGAGTAATAAATGATATCATATTTCTTACAGCTCCATTGTGTAGATGTACCTCAGTTTGTTAATCCATTCTTCAGTTGAGGGGCATCTAGGTTGTTTCCAGGTTCTTGCTATTACAAATAATGGTGCTATGAACATAGTTGAGCTAATGCCTTTGGAGCATGACTGGGCATCTTTAGGGTATATACCCAGAAGTGGTATAGCTGGGTCCTTGGGGAGATTGATTCTCAATTTTCTGAGACACCGCCATACTGCATTCCAAAGTGCTGAACTAGCTTAAACTCCCACCAACAATGGAGAAGTGTTCCCCTTGCTCCACATCCTCTCTAGCATAGGCTGTCATCTGTATCTTTTATCTTAGCCAATCTAACAGGTTGACACCTGTTGGTATCTCAAAGTTGTTTTGATTTGCCTTTGTCAGATGGCTGAAGAAAGTGAGCACTTTTTCAGGTGATTTTTCAGCCATTCGTAATTCTTCTGCTGAGAATTGCTTTTTTAGATCTGAACCCCATTTTTTGATTGGGTTATTCAAGGTTTGGGGCTCTAGATTCTTGAGTTCTTTATATATTTTAGAGAACAGTCCTCTATCACTTGTAGGGTTGGTGAAAATCTTTTTCCATCCTGTAGGCTGTCATTTTGTCCTATTGAGAGTATCCTTGGCTTTGCAGAAGCTTCTCAGCTTCAAGAGATCCCACTTATTGATTGTTGTTTTTAGTTCCTGTGCCACTGGTGTTATATTTAGGAAGTGGTCACCTGTGCCAATTCGTAGAAGTGTATTTCCCACTTTCTTTTCTTTCAAGTTTAAAGTAGCCGGGTTTATGTTGAGGTCTTTGATCCACTTGGATTTGAGTTTTGTGCAGGGTGACAGCCTTGGATCTATTTGCATTTTTATACACACTACCATCCAGCAATGCCAATACCATTTGTTAAATATACTATCTTTTTTCCATTGAATATTTTGGGCCTCTTTATCAAAGATCAAGTGTTCATAGGTTTTTGGGTTAATGTCTGGATCCTCAATTCGATTCCATTGATCCACAAGTCTGTTTTTTTATGCCAGTACCAGGCTGTTTTTATTACTGTAGCTCTATAGTATAACTTGAAGTCAGGGATGATGATGCCTCCTGAGGTTCTTTTGTTGAGCAAAATTGTTTTGGCAATCCTGGCTTTCCTGTTATTCCAAATGAAATTGAGTATTGTTTTTTCAAGGTCCAAAAAATATTGTGTTGGGATTTTGATGGCAGTGCATTGAATCTATAGATTGCTTTTGGTAGAATTGCAATTTTTACTATGTTGATCCTACCGATCCAGGAACATGGGAGAGCTTTCCATTTTCTGATATCCTCTTCAATTTCTTTCTTCAGTGATTTAAAAATTTTGTCAAATAGATCTGTTACTTCTTTGTTTATAGTTAATCCAAGGTATTTAATTCTATTTGCAGCCATTATAAAGGGTAATATTTCCCTTATTTCTTTTTCAGCTCTTCTATCTTTAGTGTATAGAAGGGCTACTGATTTCTTTGAGTTAATCTTGTATCCTGCTACATTGCTGAAGGTGTTTATCAGCTGTAGCAGTTCCTAAGAAGAATTTTATTGGTCACTTATATATACAATCATATCATCTGCAAATAGAGATAGCTTCACTTCTTCTTTTTCAATTTGTATCCCTTTAATCTCCTTTCATTCTCTTATTGCCTTAGCTAAAACTTTGAGAACTATATTGAGTAGATAAGGGGAGAGAGGACATCCTTGTCTAGTACCTGACTTTAGTGGGATTGCTTTGAGTTTTTCTCCATTATGTTTGATACTGGCTGTTGGCTTCTTGTAAATCACCTTTATTATATTTAGGTATTCTCCCTGTATTGCTGATTCTTCTAGAGCTTTTATCATAAAGTAGTGTTGGCTTTTGTGAAAGGCTTTTTTTAGTATCTAAAGATATGATCATGTGGTTTTGTTCTTTTAGTTTGTTTATATGATGGATAATTTTATGGTTTTTTTATATGTTAAACCAGCCCAGCATTTCTGGGATGAAGCCTACTTGGTCATGGTGGATGATATTTTTTATATATAGTTGTATACGGATTGCCTAAATTTTGGTGAGAATTTTTGCATCAATATTCATGAGGAAAATGGCTCTGTGATTGTCCTTCTTTGTTGTGTCTTTGAGTGGCTTAGGTATTAGTGTAATTTTGGCTTCATAAAAGGAATCTGGCAATATTCCTTCAGTTTCAACTGTGTGAAATAGTTTGAGGAATAATGGTAGTAATTCTTCTTTGAATGTCTGGTAGAATTCTGCACTGAACCCATCTGGACCTGGGCTTTTTTTTGCGGGGGAGGCTTTTAATGAGAGCTTCAATTTTGTTAAGGATTATAGGCCTGTTTAGGTAATTGATCTTTTCTTCATTTAATTTTGTTAAATGATACCTCTCCAGAAAGCTGTCCATTTCTTCTAGGTTTTCCATTTTTGTGAAATATAGATTTTCAAAGTATGATCTTGTAGCGGGAAATCTGAAGTTATGCAAAAAAACCGCGCCGGAGTGCTGAGCCGGGCGGAGTTGGTCGTCTAGGTGGAAACGACGAAAGAGCGCCACGCTGGAAGACAGAAGCATAGCGTAGCTGGATGAGTGATGTGGGAAGTAGGACCGGCCAGCTGGGACTGCTCTTGCTCTGCTGTGCAGATTGTTCCACAGATCGCTGCTGCTCTGCATGGTTAGGATTGCTCCGGCTCTCCACAGTTGGGACTGCTCCTGCTTGCTGTGTTGCAGATTGTTCGTGCTCTCCAAGGTCCTGCTCTCTGCTTCTCCATCCTTCTCCTACTTTTTCTCCTCCTCCCCTGGAACAATCCCTGTTATGTAAGTAACTTTTAAATAAAAATCCTTAGTTAGCATATATTTCTTGGTGGGTTAGTTCCACGATATCATCTGATAATTCTCTGGATTTCCTGGGGGTCTGTTGTTATGTCCCCCTTTTCATTTCTAATTTTGTTGATTTGGATACTCTCTCTCTGCATTTTGATTAGTTGTATAAGACCTTATCTATCTTGTTGACTTTCTCAAAGAACCAACTCTTTGATTTATTGACTCTTTGTATTGTTCTTTTTGTTTCAATTGTATTTATTTCAGCTCTAAGTTTGATTATTTCCTGCCATCTACTCTTTCTAGGTGAGTTTGCTAACTCTTATATTTTCAATTAATGCATATTTCTTATCTACCCTCTGTCACATGACAGTACATTCTATCAACACAGCATGTTTATCTTGCTTCTCTCTGCATCTTCAAATTCCAATGACTTTCCCTTTCTTCCCTCCAGCATTCTCTCTGTCCCCAAAATCCTGCCAAGCTATCAACCAATCAACTTTTTAATAACAGATCAATAGATATTTACAGTGTGCAAAGTTTGTTTCACAATTGAAAGGTATTGAATGATATGATTAATTACATTACTTACATTTATGAAAATACATGATACCATGATAGTCTGGTATATACACACACACATATTTATATAGCTTAGTTTCCAAAGTCATCTACCAAATAAAAATACATCTGTAACTTCAAGCAAATAGGAACAACATTAGACCCATTCAAACCTACTCATGTTGCTTTATTTAGAAGACATGAGATGTATAAAATGTTAGTTGTTACTCTCAGTCTAAAGAACCTCCAGGCTCAGTGTACAAATGCAAAATAAAGACTTTGCAAGCCATTGTTTGTGGAGTGCATACAATTACAGGAAATGAAATATTTCCTCCTTGTTTCTTCAGGCTGTGAAAAGTCTATCTATTCCTCCTTTTTTTTATAACTGACAAACATCCCTCTTATCAGTCTATGGGATGCATCATTAGATTTTCTTTACTTGGTATAGGTGTGTGGTAGAAATGCTCTCTGTATACTGTAAATAAAGGACTATTTTGGCCTATGTAGAACACTGTAGAAGTGGGTGGAGGATCAGAGCACAGGAAGGTAGGAGAAGGGTAACATTAGTCAGTTGCCATCCGACCCCCCCCCAAAAAAAAATATGTAGAGGTAGAGGTGAGCCAAGGGCTGAGCCACGTGGTGAGAAGATTAATGAATATGAGTTAAATTAAGATGAAAGAACAAGCTAAAAATATGCTTAAGATATGGGTCAAACAGTATAAATGATATAAGCGTGTGATTCATTTCTTTGGGGGACAAAGGGGACGAAAGCCACCACAGACCACCTTCCAAACCTCCACCGTGGACCAGGTTACAAACCCCCAGACTCAAATGTGCCCTGGGAAACATTCTACAACATAGGTGTACATGCTTATGTAAATGACTGAGAATACCTGGATATCCTCATCTGTTTTTCTGTCCGAAGAAGAGTGGCTTAATCTCTGTGACTCCAAGAAACAAGCCAAAAGATTTTCTTGTAATCAAGATAAACTCAGTGAACATATTCATGTCTGAGACAGTGTCTGAGCATAGACAACCAACAAAACATATTAGAGTATCCTGCCCTTCTGGCATTACAAGTTCAATCTTGTGTTTTTCTTTAAATTTTTCACTTTTAAAAAAATTATAGATTCACATGTACAGCTGCAAATAATACAAAAATGCTGTTTTAATTACCCTGTTTCCTCGATGACATCATCTTACAAGATGAGGCTTCTACATCATAACTGAGATATGGAACTTGACGTCGTTTACCAACACATGTTGTGCTTTGATAACCAATTAGCTGTATGGATGATAGCAATAATAGTCTCATAGAGCACAGGTTTCAGGATTCAGACATGGTACAAACTTGGATATTCTCATCTTCAGCCACAAGAAGAGTAGGTGAAAACTGGTAGTTATCTAAGGATCTCATTAATTTTGAGCAAATTTAGGAATAATGACTCAGGTTGGATGATTAAGATGACATTATATACACATATCAGAGGATGCTTTGTTGGCTAATTGATGAGTTACAGGCAGTGGATAGTACTTAGTCATTTTCTTAAAGTGATCTAAGCTCTCATGCAATGACAAAACTTACAATGTACAATGAATATTTTTGCATTTTGTTTCAGCTTAGAATTTCCTAAAATTAAGATGATAGAGTGTAACGAGGGGTATATACCAAACACCAAAATGCATAATACAAAGTTTGTGCTTCCAAACTTCAAACCTTGAGTAGAGATCACAACACCAAACATGTAGTGTGAGAGATACAGGATGAAGAATGACAGAATGGACAATATTGCACTGATATGGACATGTCTTCTTGGTTCCCTAGTACCTACTATAGTCCTCATCTTCCAGCTATGGTTCCACAAGGAGAAGATCAAGAGCAGAACAGCAACAATGAAGATGAATGATGGCAGTGTGATCTCAAAGATGAAGACGGAGAGTGTCATGGCATGCATCTTTCTGAACTGAGTTCCATTTTTAGAAAAAAGGCTTGTAAAGTGTACTTCAGAAATTGTTGAAATTTCTTTGTCATGGATTATGGCAGTAACAGTTGTATAAAGCACAGATCCCAGGATGAACCATGGTACCAACCTGCATATTCTCATCTTCAGCCACAGAAATGCTGGGTGAGAGATGGTAGCAATCTTGGCACAATAGAAAACACCGAGCCATGTAGCAAACCAAAGACTCAATTCATTTATAAAGTAGACAAAGGTAGAGTTGTAGGCAAACATATAATGTTTCACCAAAAAGAATAGACCCAGTTGTACAAAAAACATATACAACTGTAGAATGATTCGAGATGTTGCCAGGCAACAAAGAAGCAAATTCAATGGGGCAATTTTCCTCTGAGTGATAAAGTCAATGGCATTGACAATCACAATGAGGCCATTTGCCAGCACCCCAGTGAACAACTGTACCACCACAGCCAGAAAGAGGAAGATAAAACGAATTCCTAGCATTTTAAAGAGAAAAACCAAGAACTTCTTTCAATAATGCAAAGAGTTCTGCACAGTCTCAGCTGTTCATGATTTCTACTTTCTTCAGTTAGACCAGGGCCCCATGAAGATGATACAAACCATGAAGGTGATGGAAAAGAAAGGTGGGATTCATTTGTTTATACTTTTTCCTTCTCAATTCAAAGAGAGTCAAATGAGAAATCAATACTGTAGAAACAAATTATGTCACACTGATAGATTTTGCATGTTTCAGGTCTGCTTAGGTGTCAAAGTCATCACAAGCAAATGGTCCAACCAAACACTATCAGGTGGCTCCTTCCTGACTGTCTTTACTTATGATACCAGTTAGTGCTAATGAAGCATCCTCAAGCAATCTAAAAAACAAATCACTTCTGTCATAGTGATGACATAGGAGCTGGGATATAAGATTAGCTCTCCAGTCTGCAAAATCAACAATTCAGGACCACGTCAAATGCTGTTAAATAATAAACCACAAGTGATAAGACAGAAGGCTAAATAGGTACTTGGAAGAGGGCTTAGTTGTCGAAGTCCTTGTTTAACAAGCATGGTGACCTGATTCAATCTCCCAGAAGTCATGATTTTAAATAAATACAGATGTGGCAAAACATAGTAAGATATCACATCTACCTTACAGCATCAAGCAAGATGAGACAAGGGAATCTCTGAGTTCACTGGTCAGTCCACCTAGCAAAATTTCAGACTAATTCTCTCCCAACGGAGCCATTTCAGCAGAACCTACTCAAGTCTTATGAAAACAAGGTGACACATACTTGAAGAATAATACTCATTCTTGAACTTGGGTTTCAACACAAGTGAGCACCCTCAACATGAACATGCAAATACACACATACGAAACTCAGTAATACAGTTTATATATATTGACAGGCCTATCAACAAAGCCTAAGGTAGAGCCCACAAAGATTCCAGCTTGTGACTCGTTTCCATTTTGACTCAAAGTCAGAGAATCTGAGCTTGTTTCTCCCTGTAAGGATGCATAGCATACTAGGATGCTTCTACCAAAGATATGCTTACTAGTTATCTTATGTTTGGAGAACTGAAAAAGCATTTACATCTGTCTGTACTTGCTTCTTCTCATTCCTGGAGTATTAAGAGCCCAGGAGCAATAAACCTGGGCTGCTACAGTATTCATTGACAGCCCTCTTATTCTAAGTTTTCTGTTTAATTCTGTCTCTGTAATATTTAATCCACACTTCCCTCTGCAGGACTATACTAAATATTGGAGTGGCTGTTAACACATATCAAAATGAAGACACTCTCTCATGACCTTCATGAGTCACAGTCTGCTGATAATCCAGGGCTTGAAACCTTTGCTGTTTTTCCCCCAATACAATGAAAACCTTACATCCACTGAGAATTAGATGAGCAAGTAAGGACAAAATAATACATGGGTGTGTTGCTGTAATTGTCTTACAGATTAGGGAAAAACAAGTTGCCATTTTAATGTTTATAATGTGCTGAGCTACACCATATTTTTTTATCCTTAACTATATTGACATTTTGAAGTGGAAAATTGTTTTATTTGTTGTGTGGAGAGAGTCTTGTGCAATCAAGGTAGAATGGCTATCACAGACCTGACTGCCTTTTAGATACAAGCATCCCATCATATCTCCAGTGTGTACAGCTATAAATAATTCCAGCCATTACTAAATGACTCTGGTGACAAAATCACTCTGAGAGTCATTGCCCCAATAAAATCAAGAACACTGCAGTTTCTGACCAGCTGTCATTCTAAGGTGTGATAGTTTGAATGGAATGGTCCTCCATGGGCTTATAGGGAGTGGAATTATTTGAAAGGATTAGGACATGTGGCTTGTTGGAGCAAATGTGTCATTGGTGGTGATCTTTGAGGTTTCAGAAGATTAAGCCAGGCCCAGTGTCTCTTTTTCTTTCTCTGGATCCAGACCCTCAGCTCCATCCCTATTGCTGTTGTGTTTGGTTTCTGGCTCAGACTTTCCAGTCTAGACCAGAGTTTTGACTGGCAGTCTGGCAATCTCACAGTCCCACAGAAATACATGTAGTTACACAGAAATACACGCAGTCCCATAGAAACACACAGACACTTACATTAATTTTACACTGACTGACCTAGAGCCCAGGCATGTTACTTGCTAAATCTTTACTCTTAAACTAACTGAACTTGTTCAACCATGGGACTTGGTACCTTTGCTCAGAGCAGCATTTCAGCTTCTTTCCTTTGAGTTGGTCTGTGGCATCTCTGTGTTATCTCTTTGTCATGTTTGTGGTATCTCTCCTCTGCTCTTCATGTTCCCAGAGTTCTCCCCATCTGGTATCTCCACCCAGACTTCCTGTTTGCCTACAGCCAATCAACATTTTTACTAAACCAGGAGGTGGGACAATTATTTACAATGTAATAACATATTCCCATTAAATTTCCCCTTTTTTACTTTTTAAAACAAGAGCCCCAAATCTAATATTCTTTTTCTCCATTACATATAATAACTTAGAACCAATACTATAAACAAAAGCAAACATTCATAATCTATTTTTTGGGAATGTGGACATAGATCTCTAGGCTACTTCCTGCTCAACAAGGGCACTGACAATCCTATAAGGACTCAAAGAAATATTTAGGATTATGGACAATTTTTTAGTGAACTAGGTCATCTGAGCTAGTCTCCTTGATGTTGGTTTGAATGCAAAGTTCAGAAGAAACTGCAACAGAGGTACTCAAAATGCTGGACCATCCTGGCCATCTGTTTTCATTGAAGACTTCTCAGGGGGTTTTCTTTGACCAAACTTTATTTTTTTTAACTGGGAATAAATCCACAGCCTCGCATTTTCTGTGAAAATAAAAAGAAAACCTCATCTCCAATGTAGCATAACATTTTATTTCAATTTTAAAGTCAACTTATTTACAAAATATATAGATTGAATTAATCCAGCAGTATTTGTAATCAAATGGTTTTTGTAAGCTTTAACTACTTCATTTTTAGTTAAAAAAATTAAAATCAAGATAACATACAGTATTCAGACTCTCTTTTATTTTCCTTACTTAAGTGGCTTATTACTTTTTGTTTTTACTCTATTTCGTTTTTTAAGAATTTATCCTTCCTCCTTTTATTTTCTCTCTCAAGCATGTATTTTTTTTTTTAATATTTCTGGTGAGAGGTTTGACAAGCAATCTGGCAGTATATCAGTCCCAAAGAAACACATGCAGTCCCATAAAAATCATACACAGTGCCATAGGAACACACAAACACTTAAATTAATTTTACACTGAGTG
This sequence comes from Sigmodon hispidus, assembly GCA_004025045.1. Lineage (NCBI taxonomy): Eukaryota > Metazoa > Chordata > Mammalia > Rodentia > Cricetidae > Sigmodon > Sigmodon hispidus. The sequence goes on along the minus strand of PVIH01004057.1, from coordinate 6,111 downwards.
ACCTAGGGCGTAGGCATGTTGCTTGCTAACTATTTACTCTATTTTTTTTCTGTTTTCCCATTTTCTTTTTTTTTATTATGAATAAAGAAGTCACATTTTCTATCCCTGTATATCCTTAATCAAGGTCCCTTCCCCCTCCTACCAGATCAGGACATACTTTCATCTCCACAACTCCTCATCTCTGCCCCCCCCCCCAGGCAGGTGATCCCAAGGTCCGAAGGTCCTTTATATTGCTTAGTTCAGCCCCCACTCCTGGCAAATCCACTTTTCTCCCCCCAACATCAAACTGAGTCAGGTGTTCCTCTAGGGGAAGTATTATCCAAGAGTTAGGCTTAGGGTTAGTCTCTCACTATTAGGGTGTGAGAATTGATGTGGGATTTGAGCTTTAGCAGTCTGTCTTTTACATAGGTAGGTGCCCTTATATTAGGGGCATAAATATTCAGGATTGAAATCTCCTCTTGACCAATATTTCCTGTGATGAATAAGTAATGACCAACTTGGTCCCTTTTAATTGCTTTTAGCTTAAAGACTACATTGTTGATATTAGAATGGCAACCCCAGCTTGCTTCTTATGACCATTTGACTGGAAAATATTTTCCCAACCCTTTACTCTGAGCCTGTGTCTGTCTTTGTGATTGAGATGTGCTTCCTGTAGGCAACAGAAGGATGGCTTCTGTTGTTGTATCCATCTTGTTAGTGTGTGTCTTTTTATAGGTGAGTTGAGTCCATTGATATTAAGGGATATTAGTCACCAGTGATTGATATTCCCTGCCATTTTTGGTGGTAACTTGTTTGTGTTTCCTTTCTCTGTGGTATTCTTCTGGGGGATTAATGTTTGTTTTTGGATTCATGGGTATATCTGGGGTCCTTAGGTTGAAGTTTTCCCTCCAATGCTTTCTGTAGTGCTGGATTGGTAGATAGGTACTGTTTCAGTCTGACTTTGTCATGAAATATCTTGTTTACTCCATCTATGGTGATTGATAATTTTGCAGGGTATAGTATTCTAGTTTGGCAGCCATGCTGTTTTAGCATCTGTATAACTTCTGACCAAACCCTTCTAGCTTTCATCATTTCCATTGAATAGTCAGTCATTATTCTGATGGGTCTGCCTTTATATGTGAGTTGGTCCTTTTCTTTTGCAGCTCTTAAGATTTTTTTCTTTGTTCTGTATGTTTTGTGGTTTGATTATAATGTGGCATGCTGACTTTTTTTGGGGTCATATCTATCTAGTATTCTGTAAGCTTCTTGTATCTTCATAGGCATTTCCTTCTTCAAGTTAGGAAAGTTTTCTCCTATGATTTTATTGAATACATTATCTGTGCCTTTGAGCTGGTATTCTTCTCCTCCTTCTATTCCTATTATTCTCAATTTAGGTGTTTTCATGGTTTCCCAGATTTCTTGAATTTTGTGTTATGGCTTTTTTGGTTTTAGTATTTTCTTTGACTGATATACTTATTTCAGCTAATTGAGTCTTTCACTTCAGAGGTTCTATCTTCCATCTCTTCACTTCTGTTGGTTATGCTTGTATCTGTAGTTCCAGCTTTTTCCTTCAGGTTTTCTATTTCCATCTTTGCCTCATTTTGTGCCTTTTTATTGCTTCTATTTCAGTTTTTAGTTCCTGGCATGTTTCTTTCATTTTTTAGTTTACCTTTTCTTGGTTTCCTTTCGATGATTTGTTCATCTCTTCCAATTTTTTGTTTGTGTTTTCTTCTATTTCTTTAAGGGAATTTTTCATATCTTCTTTGAGGGCTTCAATTATCTTCATAAAAGTATTTTTGGTGTTGCTTCCTACTTCTTCCTCTAGATTGCTCTGTTCAAGTCTTGTAGTTGAAGAACCACCACTTTCTTCTGGAGTTACCTTGTTTTTTATATTATTATATGTATTTTTGCACTGGCATCTGCCCATGGCTTCAGTGGTTCACAATTAGGTGGCTCCTGGTCAGTTGTGGCACAAGGGCTTGTGTGTTTCCTGTTGTCTCTGAGCAAGGGGTCTCCTCAGTTTCTGACTCTGCTCTGGGAGGGGGGTCTGAATTTCAAGTCCTCAGTCCTTCTCTGCTGATGCAGTTGGAGGCGAGGTTTCTGTGCAAGTTCCTTTGTTTTAGTAGCAGCACAAGGAGCTCCTCACAGACAAAGATTATTCCCGTCTTCTAAGGAGTGTGTGTAGACACACACCACAGACAGAACCTGGTCCCAGAACAAGACTTTTCCAGGGGGCTGGGATTGGGATTCAGGGGCCGGGGTCTGCTTGACCTCATCTTACCTCTAGGCAGAGTCTGAGTCTGGATTTCAATGTCCTCAGTCCTCTGTTGTAGCAGTTGGTGGTGGGGTGGCCAAGCAAGTTTCCTTGTTTTAGTAGCAGCTGGAGGAGCCCCTCACAGCCAAAGACTATTCCTGTCTGCTAAGGAGTGTGTGTAGACATGCATCACAGTCAGAACCTGGTCCAGGAACAAGACTTTTAAGGCCCTAGGGCTGCTGACCTCACCTCACTTCTGGGCAGAGTGTGAGTCTGGATTTCACAGTCCTCAGTTCTGTTGTTACAGTTGGAGGTAGAGTGGCCGTGCAAGTTCCCTTGTTTTAGTAGCAGCTGGAGGAGCCCTTCACAGCCAAAGACTATTCCTGTCTGCTACGGAGTATGTGTAGACATGCACCTACTATTTACTCTTAAACTAAGCCAACTTGTTCAGCCATGTGGCTTGGTAACTTTGCTCAGAGCAGCATTTCAACTTCTTTCCTCTGGGCCAGTCAGTTTTTGGCACCTCTGTGGTGTCTCTTTGTTGTTTCTGTGGTAACTCTACTCTGCTCTTTATATTCCCACAGTTTTCCCAGTCTGGTAGCTCCACCCAGACTTCCTGTCTGCCTACAGCCAATCAGTACTTTTATTAAACTACTAGGCAGGACAATTATTTACAATGTAATTTCACTTTGCATCTCAATGTCTGCCTGGATGCCTCTCTGCTTCCCACCATAGTGGTAGTGGACTAAACTGTAAGCGAGCCACAATTTAATGTTTTCCTTCACAAAGTTGCAATGGTCATGGAGTCTCTTCAGAGCGATAGAAATTATTACTGAGACATAAGGCTAAAGTCACAGTGAGTAAGCACTGCTGTGAGATTATGTTCAGGTGCCTTGTAAATGGTTGGTCCTCCCAGTACTTTAATAAAACTATGATTGGCTAGAAGGTAGACAGGACTCATGGTTAGGGCTAACAGACTAAGAAAACTCGCAAAAGAAAAGTAAGACAGAGACATCAGCGGACACAGAGAAAAGGAGACCAGAAAGCTTCTCTAACAAAGGGTACCAAGTCACATGGTTAAATAAGAAAATGGGTTGAGTTAAGATGGAAGAACTAGCTAGCAATATGCCTGAGCCATAAGTAAATCAGCATGAAATTAATATAAGCTTTTCTAAAGTCTCTCTTTGGGACTTGGGGACAACTGATCCTGATCTTGGGGCTAGTCCAGGCTACAAACTAATTACACAGAACTCTATGTTTAACATGACATAACAATTAAGTTTTTAAAAAAGACATCATCAGAGTGAAAAGTGAGAACAATTTACAAACATTGGGGAAATTGAAACTTCCTACATAGCACTTAATGAAAATGCTCACAATATCCTGCAAAAAGGCATAAGGTCTTATGGATATGTGCTACTTCACCTCAAGCAGTCAGAAAGGATTCTCACCAGAACATTATTTATAGATAACTAGAAGAGGAAGGATGAAAATATAACAGATCCTGTAACACAATTGCTTTGTGAAATCTTAGAACTTTCTTGCAGGGTTATTTTATTCTCAATGACATAGAAGGTATCAACAGGAAAGTTCAGTAGCAGTCAAGGTTGGCATTCTGGGAGTGAACACAGATCCACATTAGGACATGCTGATAGCAAAAGACACATTCTTTTTTTCTCTGCTGAAAGGAAGTATTCCAAAGGCAAATCACTTTTACTTTGCATTTGAAGATTAGGAGAGCAAACATGGAGGTGCTTCCATCAATAGAATAGTGAAGCCCAAAACTCTAAAAGCCTTATTATCTGGACTTTCTCATTATTTATTTCATTCAAGCATTCAGACACAGTACTTGACTCAACACCTGCAAATGGGACTGATCTGCCCTATGTACCATGAGGCTCAGCATTATTAATTAATTAATTAATTTATTTATTTATTGCTTGGTTTGTGAAGTGGAACTAAACTCATCTGCATGGTAGAGGGAGTGACACAAGTCCCCATGCATGGGTCATTTCTAACTCTGGCTTCCTGGATAGCAGGAGTTTGACACTAACACTTCACTTTGTTTGCTCTAGATTGCTGCCACATTTGCAATGTGAGTCTCTGGTCAAAGAGTTCATGGTTGCAAACAGGATCACTAGAGCATACCACAACACAAGTTAGAAAAGAGAGGGGAGATTTGAGCCCAGAACAACAGTGTAGCCTCTCAACAGTGATGGAAAATGAGAAAAGGGAACTCACAGTCTTCCAAAGGATCCACCATGCCCTACCTTATTTATTTCTTGCACCCTAGCAGCTGCAAATGCCACCGGATTCTCAGATAGTTCATTGTAAATTGTTAGAACCAGCATGAGAAGCAGATACAATAGAGGAAAATCTCAATTCATAAAACTTAAATACAGCTTTATTAGGATGTTTTGTCAGAATCTGTTGAACAAGAGAAACTGTCAAAAGCATGTTACTCCAGGACAAGTTCTGCCATGTCTTGTCTGAGACAAGACATTATATTTGTGTGCATTATGTTAGTGTGCATTATATTTGTGTGCACATGTATGTGCAGATGTGCATGACTATGAAGATGTACATGTATGTGCAGGTGTATGTATATAAAGGTGTGTGTGTAGGTGCGTATTATGCATGTACTTGTGTCTAAGACATGTTTGTGTGTATGTGCAGGAGCATATAAGTGCATGTTTGTAGAATTTAGAAGTCATTCTTGAGTTTGTTGTTTCTTAAGATCTTAGCCTTAATTTTTAAATATGAAAGTTTCTGAATGGACTTAAACTCACAGATTCTGCTAGGCTGGCTGTCTAGCATGCCTCAAAGACCTACCTTTTTCTACCTTTCTGTCTAGTGTGTCACACATCATTTGCCTGGGTTCTTGAGGATTGAACTTGAGTCCTCACCTTTGCAAGGCAAACACTTTACCACGACTTCAGAAATATGTATTGTTATTTTATTGGTGGTTCTTGAGACTGAACCTATGTGCTTGTTTTTCACAGACAGAAGCTTTACTAGTGAACATCCCCTCCATCTCTGGATCATCTTACATGGAGGATGGTGGAATAAGAGTGTCTGTGAATAGCATGTAGAAACTGGGATTGCTATTTCAATAACCCATTCCTCACCAGGTGACTACTTATCAGATAAAGCCTCCAGGGTCAGCTCTTTCAGTCTCTCTTAGCAGCCTACTGTGTCAATCAAGGTAGTGATCACTATTGGCTGCATTGTTGTAGTAGTTAAGAGTGAGCTGAATATTTTAATAATGAAAGAAATAGATTAAAAAAAACTGGCCCTAAGGAGAGAGTGTTTTTGGGTCTTTCGTTGAGTTTCTTTTAGTGAAAACAGCATAGTAGAGAATTCCCAGCACTGAGGTGAAAAAAAGAAAAGTCTGGCTTCACCTGAAAAAAAATTCATAATAAATAAATTATTGGCCAATAGCTCAGACTCATTATTAGCTAACTCTTTTTTTTAACATTTCTATATTTTATTCCTTGTGAATGAGAAACAAAATTTTAGAGACGAGCAAGAAACAGTGATAACCTGACAGAGTCTAAAAGCATCTGAAATGAAAAGACTCAATGAGATGACACATTCACTTTACTATGTCTCCTCTCTTATCCCCACCACTTTTCTCTTTCTTTTATTTCCTTTATTTATTTTGTATTTATCCAAAAAAACCAGTAAAATGAATTTAAAATGCTGAAAAGTTAACAATAACTATAAAGAAGATAAAAATCATAAGCATGACTTATCAAGGGTGATAATGCAAATAAGATTGCTACACATATATTTACTTTGTGTTCAGCTTTCCCTCTGAATTTTTTTTCCATCCCTGTATATCCTTATTCAAGGTCCCTTCCCCCTCCCACCACATC
>PVIH01004056.1:57872-147822 GCA_004025045.1 Sigmodon hispidus | reverse complement strand
ACCGCGCCCTAAAGATGGCGCCGGTTTCCGCCTTCAGCCCTCCCAAGGGCTAGTGCTCTTGGGAGTAAACAACTCCTTTTTTGGCTGTAGGCGAGGATGATGGCTTGCTTCCTGCGTCCTAGGACCTATGGGCGATGTCCACGTAGCTTACTGGGGTTGGAGGCCCAGAGGGTATTTAGCCACGAGCGGGCTTCCCCCCCCGGGGTCGGAAGTCAGAAGTTAGAAGATTGTCAACTGGTCCTGAATAAACGGCTGGAGAGAAGAATCCTGACTCGCGTTCTTCCTTGCTGGCGAGGTTGGGCGCGACAGTCAACTAGGAAGGTAGGCAGTGCCTTGTAGGGGCTGATTCCCATACTGAGAGCCTTAGGAAATTAAGATAAAGAAAATACAGAAGCATTGCAGTTCTTTCTTTCCCAGTACGATGGATTATGTTTTAAAGCAGAAGCACACTCTTTGTTTAGAAGCAAGTTTTAGGTGCACATAATGGAGATGTGGGAGGGAAATAATTAAAATGTACTAAAATATTCTCATAATTAGTGGCAAAACCCATTTATAGATTTTTTGGGAGGGGTGTCAAGTGTGACAGGTTATATGGTCAGTAATGAGGTTGTGTGTTTCTGACAAAATGACCAAACCCTAACCCTAGTATTTGTCAATTGTTCCTACAAGAACTAACTGAACTCACTAGGGAAAATAGAGCAAAGGAGGCAGGCTTCAGCAGAGTGTAATCTGTGATCCCAGAACTAATCTAGAGAGGAGCTGTTGCACTGGGTAGTAACAGACCACTCAAGTTCAGTGCAGCGAAAGGCTGCCATGGGACATGATGAAAACAGAGTAGATGACAGGAACACTTCCATCTTTAATTGGCATAAGGCTGGCATGTGAACAGAGGTCAGAACTGAACCAGTGTAACATTTTATAAAAAGTTCAGAAGGGCAGTGTTACAGCAGGCAAGGCCTGGAGGAGCATTAGTGGCCCTCTCTGAGGAGGGGTTCCTAATGCAGGACTTATTTGCAGTTTTATTATTGCAGAGCACAGCGATTCTCATTCTCTGTACGACTGTGGGCTGAGGTTTTTATCCTTTACTGCTGGTTTGAATGTCTTTTCATAGACTTGTTTGCTGCCTCCTTTTGTTTATAATTGCTGATATGACACAATTCCTGTATTTCCCACTTGTACAAGCTGACTGGTGTTCATAAAGCTAGTCTGTAGTAGAATAATACACTTAGTAATTTAGATATTTGTAGAACATAAATCTAAATCTATATAGCCACATTAGAGGGGATTTTAATGACCATAGTCTAAGCTCCACTTGACTCATGGAAACAGAATTAGGAAAGCTAGATGCTTTGTTCAAGGCTCAGCAGTAATTTAATGTTTACCAAGTCAAATAACTTACAAGTCATACCTGGAAGTGCTTTGTAATTTATGATTAATAAAATAAATAACAGGATTTTAAGACAACTTTAGTTAATTTCAATAGAAACTGAGACACATAATTATATCACATAAATATTTCTCCCCCATTTTGTGTTTTGAGGAGCAGTAAAGTTAAAATTGCATGGGATAAAATTATCCAGGACAATTAATATAAAAGCCTGGTCAGCATTTATTCCATGGAAACAAACAACTAAGGAAACTTTTTTTTTTAAATTTAAAAGTTACTTTTTTATTATATATTAACCGCTGTTCCTCCCCCTTCCCTCTTCCCAGTAACTCCCCAGTTTCCCTCATCTACTCCTCAGAGAGGGTAGGCCTTCCATGGGGAGTCAATACAGTCTGACATATCAGGTTGAGGCAGGACAAGCTCTTTCTCCTGTATCAAGACTGAACAAGGTATCTCTCTATAGGGAATGGGCTCCAAAAATCCAGTACATGCACTAAGGATAAGTCTTAGTCTCAGTGACAGAGGCCCCAAAAGAGGCATTTTTCTTTTTAAATTTACTTTCTTTTTAATCATTCTACACATGTGTGTGTCGGAAGAGCCCAAGGAGTCACAGGAGGTTATGAGCCACAAGTCTTGGGTTCTGGGAATCAAACTTGAGTCTTTAGAAGGGTAATATCTTAGGTGCTCAGCCATCTCTCTAAAGTGGCCTTGAGAGGTGGGATGGGGAAATGTGGCTAAGTGGTTTTAAACAAATGATAGTAAACTTCTTCATATGTCTGACTGGAGGTAGGTAGCTCCCTGTTGTGATCCATGGCTTATACCACCCACAAAAGCAGCAGAGACTGCTATTTACTTTGTTGTAGTCTCCTAAGCAGCCTGAGGCCTTTCTTTAATAATTCTCTCAATTTGGAAAACCAAAAACAAAACAAAACAAAACAAAACAAACAAAAAAAATAAAAATAAAATGGCCGAAGTTCTTGACCATTGTGCAGAAAAGGATTTTATGACAATGGGATATGAAGCAGAGTTTGAGTTTATTAGTCAAAAGAATATTCACCCTTGAGAAGGTAATGTGGACTTCTCAAAGACGAATCCCTTAAATGACTTTGTAATAGACATACAAAAAACCCTGTCTCGAAAAAATAAAACCCAACAAGAAAAGACTGGAGATATATCTATGTCCTCTGATATTCCAGACTGATTTTATTAAATATACAATATATCACCACAAATATGTACCATTTTGGTTGCTCTCAAATTAAATTTCAATGCATTGTTAAGATTTGTTTATCATAAGTGAAATTACAGAAGGGCTTTAAAGTTTTTTGGGTGGGATGACAATCTAATAAATAATGTCAAGAGTTTGTGCAACCAGAGTTGCACAAAGGGGTAGGTCATGTGCACTTACTGTAAGCCAGGTTTTTGGTAAGGGTCCTATAAAATCGCAAGTTTGTGGCTCTGAAGAAGAAGGTTGTATGCAAAGGTTAATTGTGTTGGAATGCTTGATTCTCAGCTGTGAGGTGCTTCAACCAGATGCCACAGTGACCATGTTTGCTCAGTTTTCCTTTTCCTGCACTGCTTCAATTTCCCTTCATTAAAAGGGGACTATGATTTCTTCAGCTTTTTCAAAGCCTTATCACAGTGTGGCAGTCCCAGGCAGCACATTCATGCTTGATGTTTGGGAGGACAGAGAAGGGCCATAGCACATAGCACATCCATCACTTTACAAAAGAGTTTCCTATTTAAAGAGGCACTAATTTATTTCCCCAGGCGTCTTTCTCTCTCTCTCTCTCTCTCTCTCTCTCTCTCTCTCTCTCTCTCTCTCTCTCTTTCTCTCTTTCTTTCTTTCTTTCTTTCCAGAGGAATCAAGTTCGCTCTATTATAGTCATACAGGTATGGTCCAACATATATGTGTCAATAAATGTAATTCATCACACAAATGTCTCAAGGACATAAATTATTCGATGATTTCAATAGATTAAAAAAATAACTTTGACAAAGCATATCATCCTTTCATGATAAAGCACTGGAAAGGCTGTTGATGGAGATAACTTATTTTAATAAAGGTTATATCTGACAAATCTATAGCCACTCTCATATTACATGGAAAAGACCTCAACACATTTTTACTAATGTTTAGAATAAGACAATTGTGCCCACTCACTTCATGCCTATTAAATAAAATTCTTGAAGTCTTAGCTAAACCACTAAGACAAGAGAAGAAAGTTAAAGAATAGAAATAGAAAAAGAAATTAAAATATCCCTACTGGTGAGTGATATGATTCCATACCACCTTCAACAAATAATGCTCACCAGGTATTTCTTGTAGGATTTTACCTGGCTGTGGTTGCTTCTTGACAATGTCTTTAATTTACTATCCATATCTTTTTACCAATATTTTTTTTTCTGGACAATTCCTATGATTTTAGCTGAGCAGACATATTTAAAAATCCCAAATTCTTTGTTATACACAAAAATATAATATTATCTTTCTCCTTCCAGGTTTCTGACTTACTAACAAACTAGCCCTTCCTACAATGAAGATAAAATTGTGGATCTTTTTTCATATTAGCTATCAGCAGATAACATGTGCCTTGATAATCCATATCAGTGATTCTCAATCTATACTCCAATAAGACAGCTTCTGTTCCCAAGTCCTCTTTGTTTGAGTAATCACTGCTGCTCAGTGGGCCTGGAACCCTCACTGTTAATGAAATATGCTAAAGGTACACTTGCTCTTACTGAAATTCAGAAAGAGTACTCATCCCTCTCTGCTGCTATTTGAGAGAAATCTAACCAGTATTTTACCTCTGAATGCCTTCCTGAGGCCTGGAAGATGGTAGTCAGAAGCCATTCATTTATTTATGTATCCCACTCTCAGAGACACTACTAGAATTGGAGCACAAGACAACCATGTTTCTCTGCTCTTAGTCTGTTAGCAAACACAGGCTTGTATTTGTGTTTGTTGCTTGTGCCTCCTTTCTCATTTATTCCCAGGGAAACCATCAAATATGTTGGGAACAAAACCTAGTAATTTTTTATAATTTCCTTGAAATGCCACAGTATTGATGGCAGTTAACTTTATATATGGTAAAGAAATATATACATCAGCTTGTCTGAGTGGCAAATGACTAATAAGTTGTTTTTCTCTATTTCTATGTTGTTTGTATTGAGTATCTATTATTTTATACTTAAAATAATTGACATTTACTATAATTAATGTGAAAAACTAAAGTATTTGAAATTCATTGTACTATAAGAAATTTATAATTTTTAGAGAGATTGATACATTCTCAGTCTTATAACAAAAACTTACAGAATGCAATTGTCCTGACTGATCAAGCACAATCCCTTTTGTACAAATACTTGTGGTCAACTTTATTAATCACTGCTAATACCCAAGAGACTAAAGCTGTGATATGGGAGGGTAGGTGTAGCATGAGGCAATGTTTTCTGAGTTTCACACTGGGGAGCTGCTTTCTGCTTTCAGTGGATTTGCTGTTGTACATGGGTGGCCATTCCTTCTGCTGTGATATACATTGATGACATGTTAGCTATGAGATGTCTTGGAGCCATTAACACAAAGATTCTGGCCATTGGGTTTTGAATTATTTTTCTGGCAAAATAGCTGTGTTTGCAGTCTCTCAGAAGCCTACTGTGCACAAATTAAATTTTACAGCCATAGGGAACTCTGTAGAAGTCTGAATTAAAGACCTTAATGATGAAACAGCACAGAAATACTTATTTTTTTCTGAGTGACTACATTTTAGAAAAAAGAAGGACATTTCCAGTTTAGCAAGATGTGGACTTGAAGTCTTATTAATTCTATTGTTGAAAATCACATGACATTATTTTCTTATCTATGCAGGAAACATGAAAGATCTTGTTTATACTGAATTCATTCATGCTTATAATATGGTCTTTCATCATGCTAGACATTTGAATGTAAAATGTAAAAATAACAATTCCTATGTATTGAATATATCCTAGCACCAAGTGTTGTTTGGTTTTGAGTGTAAACAATGATGGACAAAATATTTTATGTTTCTGTCTTCTAGAAATTTACAAGTAAATTTAAATTTGCAGTCATCGTTTTTTATTACTGTACTAGGAATATGCTAGAAGTGCTAAAAGATAGACAAGATGGGAAGGCTAAAAACAGATACCCACCTGATTGTAAGTGCCATGAGTGGAACTACTATTTATATTAAATGGGTACTTATATACTAAATATGTAAGTGTTTGGCTCACAGCAAAATAGGTGATGAGCAAGAATCTTTTCAAAGGGGAACAACTCCAGGCTTCTTTGTATATGATACTGTAACTTGGGACAAAATATAGATTAGTGATGTATAATGGTTGGCCTTTCTGCAGTAATGATCACTCTACAAATTGCTTTATTTTTGCCCAACATCATTACTGTATGATATTTCAGATGCATTACTGCAAGAATATGGTGAAAATATAAGGAGAGAAAGCCATGGCTGGATAATAGCTTAATGTGAAGAAAAGGAAAGAAAAACCTCTTTGGAATTAGAAGTGTCTTGGCTTGCATCATATTTTTGCTTCTTCAGTTTCTCTGAGCCCCAGTTTGCTTATGTACATAAAAGTGAAGATAGCACCTGTATCAATCATAATGAGTTACTGCAATGAGTAAGTAAATTCATTATTCACAGAAAATGTTGTAGGACATAGTAAAAGTTTAATAATCAGCTGCTATTATTATAGAGTTCCAAAATTTCCTAGTTATGTTGGAGGGAATTTAAATAAATTAGATATGGATATTAGATATAAAATGATAGGAAATAGGAAACAATATTTAGGAGATACATGGGTGGCACAAAACTAGGTTCCTGGAAGGAGGGAGAAGAGTGGGATTCATCAGGCAGAAACATTACTATTTGATTCACAACACTCAAGACTTTAAATTAAATAGGTAGATGCTCGATCTACAAGTATCTCTTCTCTATAATGACATCTGAAGATTCTTCAATAAAAATGTCATAATATCTACTTATTTAATCAGTCTGTTCATAGACTGTCATGCAATTGTTTTTATTGCCTCAGGCAAGAATATCTCAAAATAAATGTATTTTTGTCAGGCTCCTGAGAACAAGTGTGTCCAGACTGGGAGAGAAGCACATACTGAATCTCCTTGTTCTGTGGTTGTGTAACCTGACTCTTACAATCAAATGACAGTAGAAAGGTCATAATATTCACATTGTGTTAGTCACAGAAATGCTTTAATAGAGCAGTCCTAAAGGTCATAACACTACTGCCTTTGAAGTTCCTTTCTTCTCTGGGAATACAGGAAAGACTGTAGAACCATGTCCTTGGGAGAAACACTGGATGATATAAAGAAGAGAAGATAAACTCAACTTTCTCCTCAAGAACACTAATATGCTTGACTGATTTTATAACAACCATTTTCTTTCCTTATAAACTCTATATTATAGACATTATCTTATTTTTGTTTCATCATCATTCTATTGGAATATGCCTTTTGGTATTGTGTTTTTGTACCCTTTCATATAAAGGGATGGAATATAAACTGCATATATTTGTACCTAGATTAATGGTGTGCCTTTAATTTTTTTCTTTTTTTATTATGAATAAAGTCTCATTTTTTAACCATGTATCCTCTTGTTCAAAATTCCTTTCCTTTCCCGCTCCTCCCAGTCACTCTTTCTTGTTCCCATCTCCTTATCTCCTTCCCAGCAAGGAAAGGAGGTCCCAAGGTCCCAAGGTGGCTTACTTAGTTCAGCATCCATTCCAGGCAAGCCTGATTTCCTCATCCCAACATCAAGACTGGGTCAGGTGTTACTCTGGAGGGAATGAGCCCCAAGGTGCGGGTGCAAGATGCTTCAGATCCAAAGCTGTTCAGTGGTTGTGGTTTGCAGCTTCAATGTGCTTTGCTTTTTGTTTGAGGTTTACTAACGAGTGAGTACATCACCTACTAATCTTTATGAGTTTGTGATACCTCACTCAGGAGGATATTCTCTAAATCCATCCATTTGCCTGCAAATTTTAGGATATCATTTTTTCTTACTGCTGAGTAGTACTCCATTGTGTAGATGTACCACAGTTTGTTAATCCATTCTTCAGTTGAGGGGCATTTAGGTTGTTTCCAGGTTCTTGCTATTATGGATAATGCTGCTATGAAAATAGTTGAGCTAATGTCTTTGGAGTGCTAATGGGCATCTTTAGGATATATGCCCAATAGTGGTATTGCTAGATCCTTGAGGAGACTGATTCCTAGTTTTGTGAGAAACTGCCATACTGCATTCCAGAGTAGCTGAAAAAGCTTACACTCCCACCAACAATGAAGGAGTGTTCTCCTTGCTCCACATCCACTCCAGCATAGGCTGTCATCTGTATCTTTAATCTTAGACATTCTGACAGGTGTCTAAGATGGTATCTCAAAGTTGTTTTGATTTGCATTTCTCTGATGGCTAAAGATGTTGAGCACTTTTTAAAGTACCTTTCAGCCATTTGTAATTCTTCTGCTGAGAATTCCCTTTAGTTCTGAACCCCATTTTTTGATTGGGTTATTCAAGGTTTTAGGCTCTAGTTTCTTGAGTTCTCTATATATTTTAGAGATCAGTCCTCTGTCACTTGTAGAATTGATGAAAATGTTTTCCCATTCTGTAGGCTGTCATTTTGTTTTACTGACAGTGTCTTTGGCTTTATAAAAGTTTTTTAGTTTCAGGAGGTACCACTTATTGATTGTTGTTCTTAGTGTCTGTGTTACTGGTATTATATTTAGGAAGTGCTCACCTGTGACAATCTGTAAGAGATTGGAGGTTATTTCCCACTTGCTTTTTTATTCTGTCATCTGTGTATTTTTTTTGCTTTTTTATTATGAATAAAGTCATATTTTTTATCAATGTATACCCTCGTTCAAGCTCCCTTCTTAACTATCAAGTTCAGTGTGGTTGGGTTTATGTTGAGGTCCGTGATCCACTTGGATTTGAGTATCTTGCAGGGTGATAGGTTTGGATCTATTTGCATTTTTCTACATGCTGCCATCCAGCTACGACAACACCATTTGTTATAGATACTATCAATTTTGCATTGAATAATTTTGGACTCTTTGTCAAAGATTATATGTTCATAGATTTTTGGGTTAATGTCAAGATCTTCAATTCTATTACATTATCCATAAGTCTGGTTTTATACAACTACCAGATGTTATTATTACTGTAGCTCTATAGTATGACTTGAAGTTGGGAATAATGATGTCTCCTGAGGTTCTTTTGTTGAGCAAAATTGTTTTGGGAATCCTGGCTTTCCTGTTATTCTAAATGAAATTGAGTATTGTTCTTTAAGGTCTGTAAATATTGTGTTGGGACTTTTATGGGAAGTGCATTGAATCTGTACATTGCTTTTGGTAGAACTGCTGTTTTTACTATGTTGATCCTACCTATCCAGGAACATTGAAAATCTTTCCATTTTCTTATATCCTCTTTAATTTCTTCAGTGATTTAAAGTTTTTGTCAAATAGATCTGTTACTTTTTTGGTTATAGTTATTCCAAGGTATTTAATGCTATTTGCAGCTATTATAAAAGGTGATGTTTTCCTTTATTTCACACCTTTTATCTTTAGTATATAGCAGGACTACTGATTTCTTTGAGTTAATCTTGTATCCTGTTATATTATTGAAGGTGTTTATCAGCTGTAGATGTTCCCTGGTAGAATTTTGTGGGTCACTTCAGAAAGCATTAGAGGGAATGTATACAGTCATATCATCTGCTAATAGATATGGTTTCACTTCTTTTTTTCCAATTTGTAATCCCTTAATCTCCTTTCCTTCTCTTATTGCTGTATCTAAAACTTCGAGAACTATATTGAATAGATAAGAGGAGAGAGGACATTCTTGTCTAGTTCCTGATTTTAGTGGAATTGCATTGATGATTTTTCCTTTTAGTTTGATGTTGGCTGCCTGCTTCTCGTAAATAGATTTTTATTATATTTACATATTTTCCATGTATTATTGATCTCTCCAGGAATCTTATCATAAAGGAGTGTTGGATTTTGTCAAAGGCTTTTTCAGCATCTAAAGACATAATCGTGTGGTTTTTTTCCTTCAGTCTGTTTATATGATGGATGACATTTATGGTTTTTCATTATGTTGAACTATCCCTGCATTTCAGGGATGAAGCCTACTTCATTATGGTGGATGATATTTTTTATATATTGTTGTATGTGGTTTGCCAGAATTTTGTTGAGAATTTTAGCAACAATATTCATGCGGGAAATTGGCCTGTAATTCTTCTTCTTTGTTGCGTCTTTGAGTGGCTTGTACATTAAAGAGTTTGGCAATATTCCTTCAGTTTCTACTATATGAAACAGTTTGAGGAGTATTGATAGTAGTTCTTCTTTGAATGTGTGGTAGAATTCTGCACTGAAACCATCTGGACCTGGAATTCATTTTTTTTGGGAAGCTTTTAATATCAGCTTCAATTTCCTTTAGAGTTATAGATCTGTTTAGGTATTTGATCTGATCTTGATTTAATTTTGGTAAATGGTACCTGTCCAAAAAGCAAACCTTTTTGGTTTTCTACTTTTGTGGAGTATAGATTTTCAAAGTGTGACCTGATAATTCTCTTGATTTCTTGGGGTTCTGTTTTTACGTCCCCCTTTTCATTTCTGATTTTGTTGATTTGGATACTTTCTCTCTGCTTTTTGATTAGTTTGGATATGGGTTTATCTATCTTGTTGACTTTCCTAAAGAACCAACTCTTTGATTCATTGATTTTTTTATATTCTTGTTTTTGTTTCAGTTTTACTGATTTCAGCTCTAAGTTTGATTATTTCCTGCCATCTACTCCTTCTAGGTAAGTTTGCTTCTAATTGTGCTTAGGTTTTCAGCTGTGCTGTTAGTTCTCTAGTGTGGTATTTCTCTAGTTTTTTTTTTTTTTAATATAGGCATCTAGTACTATGAATTTTCCTCTTAAAAATGCTTTCATTGTATTCCATAAGTTTGGGTACATTGTGGATTCATTTTTGTTCAATTCGAGGAACTCTTTGATTTCTTTTTTAATTTTTTCCTTGACCCAGAGGTGGTTCAGTTGAGTGATGTTTAGTTTCTATGAGTTGGTAGGCTTTCTGTGATTTTTGATGTTGTTGAGCTCTAATGTTAGGCCATGGTGGTCTGATATGATACAAGGTATTATTTCCACTTTTTGTATTTATTGATGTGTGCTTTATGGCTAATTGTAGTGGGAAATCAGGAACTATACATGTGAACGATGGCGTCAGAGGACTGGAGACGAGCAGGGCGGGGATAACTGGAAAGGATTCCAGAAGTAGACAGATAAGTAGATTTTAGTTTATTGATACAAACTTAAGGTCAATTTTGTTATGGTATATATATTTTTTTCTACTCTTGATTAAGATATGATGCTAATATAACTTATTTAAAAGTATAATGTGTAATTAAAAAATGCACATTAATAGTCATCTGTAATAACAAAACTTATAGTCATGTTAGTTAGGTTTTTATAGGTATACAAATATATATTTCAGTTAAATAAATAGTCTTCAAACACTTCAAAGACATACAAAATATGACATTTAAAATATTTTAAAAACTTAAACTTTTCTAGACAGTGAGACAGGTCTGTTCCTGACAACACCAATATATTTCAAAAAAATGATGGGCATTAAAAAAACTTCATGTAAAATTTACTTTGTAGCAACAGTTAGCCACTAGACAAAAAACTGTTCTGATATTGACTGCTTGATAATATGCTATATAAACTAGACATGCAAGTTCCATAAAAAAGTGACTTCTAAACGTTGGCAAAACAAGCCAAGATGGTCCTTCAGGTTCCTGCTTTGCAGAAAACATTGCCAGACATTCTTCAAGACACACACACAAAAAAACAACTGATAGACTGTGTCAGATTTCCTGCATCACTAAAAAGTTTGTCAGAGACTTTGGGCCTATAGGCTAAAGATAGTTGCCCCAACGTTACAAAGAAACTTTGGGTGACTGTCCAGGCAAACAGTTGTCATCTTTCTCATTTTGTAGACGTTAAAAGTTGCTTACACTTCCTGTTTATTTACATAATATTATATCCTTCTGTAGTTTTTGATATAGTTTAAAGTTTAATAATTATAAATATAGTTCTTTTTAGTTTAAAAGATATATTAAATATAAAACTTTAGACTCACAATGTTAAAATAAATAATAAAATATTCTCTTTAATTTTATAAATACAAATATACTAAATATTATGACTATAATTCCTGCTTAAAAATTGTTCTATATATAATTTTACTATATAAAAATTAAAACCTTCCTTTTTAATTAGACAAAAAAATGTGGTAGAATGTTTTCTGTATGATATAAATAAATAACTACTTAGACCCATACAAGACACCATAGAAGTGAGTGGAGAATCAGAGGCAGCCAGATAAAAAAAGAGGGCAGAGTTAACTCATTCTACATCGGACCCCCCAAAAAAACAGACATGTAGAGGTATCAGCTAGCTACGAGCTGGAAGCCACGTGGTGAGCAAATTAATAAAAATAAGTTAAATTAAGATAAAAAGCTAACTAATAATAGACATAAAATATAGGCCAAACAGTGTTAAAATATATAAACATGTAATTTCATTTCTTTTAAGAGACAAAAGCCGAGGGCACGCAGACCAAGTTCCAAATCACCAGCGCCGCACGCGCGCCAGGTCACAAACCTCCTAGACCCAAAACAGACTGAAAAAAAAAAGCCTACTACAACAGCTAATTATGTGGTCAATTTTAGAGAATGTTCCATGAGGTGCTGAGAAATATGTATATTCATTTGTGTTTGGGTGGAATCTTCTGTAAATATCTATTAAATCCATTTGCATCATTACCTCTGTTAGACTCCTTATTTCTTTGTTGAGTCTCTGTCTGGTTGAACTATCCAAGAGTGAAAGTGGGTTATTAAAGTCTTCCACTATTAGGGTTTGAGGCTTATTATGAGATTTGAGCTTTAGTATTGTTTCTTTTATATACATAGTTGCCCTTATATTAGGGGCATAAATATTCAGGATTGAAATCTCATCTTGATCAATTTTTCCTGAAATGAATAAGAAATGTCCATCCTAGTCTCTTTTAATTGATTGTAGTTTGAAGTCTACTTTGTCAGATATTAGGATGGCAACCCCAGCTTGTTTCTTAGGTCCATTTGATTGGAAAATCTTTTCCCAACACTTTATTCTAAGCCTGTGTCTGTCTTTGCAGTTGAGGTATGTTTCTTGTAGGCAACAGAAGGATGGCTTCTGTTGTTGTATCCATCTTGTTAGTGTGTGATGTTTTATAGAAGAGTTGAGTCCATTGATATTAAGGGATATTAGTGACCACTGATTGTTATTTCCTGTCATTTTTGGTGGTAGTTTTTATGTATTTTCTTTCTCTGGGCTATTCTTCTGTGGAATTATTGATTGTTTGTGGTTTCATGGGTGTATCTGGGATCATTAGGTTGGAGTTTTCCCTCTAATGCTTTCTGAAGGACCGAATTTGTGGATAGGTATTGTTTAAGTCTGACTTTGTTATGAAATATCTTATTTACTCCATATATGGTGATTTATAATTTTGCTGGGTACAGTAGTCTAGATTGGCAGCCTTGTGCTTTCAGTGTCTATATAACTTCTGACTAGGACCTTCTTGCTTTCATAGTGTCCATTGAATAATCAGGTGTTATTCTGATGGGTCTGCTTTTGTAGGTAAGTTGGCCCTTGTCTTTTGCAGCTCTTAAAATTTTTTCTTCGATCTTCTTGTTTTGTGGCTTGATTATTATGATGTGAACAGACTTTTTGGGGGGGTCAAATCTATTTGGTGTTCTGTAAACTTCTTGTATCTTTATAGGCATTTCCTACTTTATGTTCAGAAAGTGTTCTTCTATGATTTTATTGAATACATTATCTGTGCCTTTGAGCTGAAATTCTTCTCCTTCTTCTATTCCTATTATTCTCATTTTAGGACTTTTCATGGTGTCCCAAATTTCCTGAACATTTTGTGTTATGGCTTTTTTTGTTTTAGCATTTTTTTGACTGATGTATCTATTTCTGCTACTGAGTCTTCCACTCCAGAGATTTTTCTCTTTCATCTCTTGGATTCTGTTGGGTATGCCTGTGTCTGTAGTTCCAGCTCTTTTCTTCAGAATTTCCACTTCCATCTTTGCCTCATTTTGTGCCTGTTTTTATTGCTTCTATTTCAGTTTTTAGTTCCTGGAATGTTTCTTTCATTTTTTTTGTTTTCCTTTTCTTGATATACTTTCCAGGAGTTGTTCATCTTCCCAATTTTTTGTTTCTATTTTCTTCTATATCTTTAAGGGATTTTTTTATATCCACTTTTAAGGCTTCAATAATCTTCATAAAGGTGTTTTTGCTGTTGTTATCTTCTGTTTCCTCTTCATTGCTCTGTTTGGGTCTTGGTCTTGTAGAACCACCAGTTTCTTCTGGTATTGCCTTGTTGTTCTTTATATTGTTATATGTATTCTTGCACGGGCCTCTGCCCATGGCTTCAGTGGTTCACACTTAGTCAGCTCTTAGTCAGTTGTAGCAAGAGGGCTTGTGTGTCTCCTGTCTGCTTTGGGCAAAGGGTCTGCAGTATATCTTACTCTGATTTGGATACAGTTCTGCCTTTTGAAGGTGCCTGATTGTCTATGATGATGTAGCTTGCCCTGGATGTTGGGCTTGGCCATATCAGGTCCATTCTGTTAGAGCTCACTAGGGGAGGCCCTTCCCAGCTAATGCTTAGGGCCTGTCTGCTAGCCAGGGTCTGATCAGAACCTTGGTTGTGACTCCTGCCCCGGAGAGGAATTCTCTGGATTGGCAGCCCAGAAGTTGGAATCTGCTCACTTCTGATGTCCTGGGACTTTTGAATACATAGATACTAACATTTTAATATTTTTTAAGCTTCAGTGCTTTCATTTCTGGCTTCTGCCTATGGTGTCATATTTAGAAAAGACTCATTCTCTTTATGTACTTTGGACTAGACTGCATTATATTCAGCTTGTTCATTAAAGAGAATGGGGTAGTATTTAATTTCAGCTTACAATTTATCATTCATTGAATCTTCAGACACATAGTTCTCTTCTACCTGTAGGTATTTAGGTGGTGCTATGTTTGTGTACTGCTAATTTTTAGATGCAAAGAATAGGTATTTAAATATCTATGTGTGTCATTTAAGCTGACTGCTTTAATAAATTATCTTTTTTTCTTATAATCAACTAAGACTTTCATAACAATGATCTTTCATTTGATACATCTTTGAGATGTCTATTCTTTGTTATTGGAGCTTTGACCCTTTTACATAGTGTGTATATAAATAGAGAAATAAATTTAACATTTTGCCCTTAACTGGGGAGAGAGATATTCTCAATCTAACTTTGTCTTGTCTATTATAGTGTTAACAATTTATTCATTTATTTTTAAATGAAATGAGATCCATGAGATTTTCCTAAATGGATTTAGCTGTGGGCTCAAATTTTCAGAGCAGTCTTTTTCCTTTTGTGTAACTTTTGAGGTCAGGACTTTGAAGATATTTATTCACTTTCAGACTGCTATTATCTATGGAATCTTAATAACCATGGCTTCTCACCTTATATCATTAAGAAGGCAGATTTTAGGAACTGGATAGATAACTCAGAAGTTAAGAACATTGCACAATCTTCCAAAGGACATGTGTTCATTTCCCAGCATTCACATGGTGGCTTAAAACCATCTATAACTCCTGTCCTAGAGAATCTGGCATCATTCTCAATGGGCACTGCACATAAATGTTACATAGCCATATAGGCAGGCAAAACATCCATACACATAAAAAGAAAAGAAAAAAGACAGGCCTTTGGAGAGAACTTTATATGTAAGGATGGATGGAAGCTTTCTTTACCTGATATGCAGAGATTTCATTGTCAATTTGTCTTTTTTATAACTGTTCAGAATTGTAATCAATAAAATGATAATCACACAAATACTGATTCTTTCTTATATTCTATGTCCTTTCTCATACTTTAATATTCTTGAAAAATTTTCTGATTGTTCCATCTAGTGGTTCTCCCTTTATTGTCCAGGTGTCACTCTTTGATTTTCTGGCTACCTTCTGAAATATACATAGCAAGTAGGGCTCAGTTACTCAGAAGTCAGTGCAGACTTTCAAACCTGTATCTATAGGTTCAGGTCAGCATTTCTTAATTGCAATTTTGAGGATTTTTTTTAACTATATTTATTCTATCCTTCGCATTCACAACATCAATCATCCATGCATTGAATTTCTTTTCCCCAAACTTCTGTCATCCCTTTCATCATTTTTCTGTCTTTGCTACTTTTCTTTGTCTTAGGGAATACCTTTTTCTCACCCTTTACATTAGGTGGGCACACAGGTTTTTCAGGTTGTTTTCTTTTTGATCACATTCAAAAGTACAGTCCATCATTGTGAGGAATTCAAGGCACCAGAAGTTGGAAGCAGCTGGTCACATGACATCCATCACCAGGAAGAAGATAGTGATGATCACATATGCTCAACGCAGGTTCTCTGTTAAAAATCTTTATTTGAAAATACATTTTTCATATTTTGATATAGTATATTCTGGCTACTCCTTTTCCTCCCTTGTCTCCTCCCAGATCCTATCCTCCTCTCATCCCATCCATTTCCATGCACCCTTTATCTCTCTTTGGAAGACAAACAAGTCAACAAGCAAACAAACTAGAAAAAAATTCTAATAGACAGAGAAAAGGAAAGAAAACAAAGAGAACAACAACAAAAAATCATGAGAAACACATGTATACAAACACACACACACACACACACACCCCAAAATGAAAAAAAGAAAACATAAAAACACAAAAACCATAATAGGTAATCAAAAGACAAATAAGGTAAAAAAAAACAAAAAAACAAAAAAAACCAAAGTACTACAAGACAAACCAAGCCAAACAAACAAACTTCCCAAATAAGACAAACCCAAACAAAATACAAACACAAACAAAAAACAGTCTCCAAAAACGTAACAGAAATGCAAAACAAACCCAAAATACCATTGAGTTTGCTTTGGGTTGGCCATCTAGTGAGGAGCATGAGATCTGTCTCTAAGTGTTCGTATCCCCAGGAAACTCTTAAAGAAAACTAATTTTTTCTTTGTGAGGGGTTGTCCATTGGAGATCATTTTGGGGCTAGGGATGGGACTCATGTCCACTTTCCTCACAGTGCTGTGACGTCATTTGGTTTAGACATGTGCCTGCTGCCACAGGCCCTGTGGTTCATGTGAATGTCAGTCTTGCACTGTTTTCTTGGTGTTCTCTATTTCTGCTGCCTCTTATAATGTTTCCACAGCCTCCTGTGCAGACTTCCCTGTGACCTGAGGGTAGTGGCCTAGTTAAGACATCTCATGTTCTAAGGTCTCTCATTCTCTGTATATTTTTGTGGTTCTATGTATTTGTTCCCATCTTGCATAGGAGGAAGCTTGTGTCATGATGGCTGAGTGAGGCACTGATCTATGGGTACAGTAGAATGTTATTAGGAGTAATTTTATTGCTATCTTCCTTTAGTGGAAACATAGTCTTCAGTTTTCCCCTAGGGGGAAACAGTTTTATATTTTAAAAAGAAATTTTTTAGTATTATTATTAAAGCATTTAAAAGAGAATTTTTTCTTATCTAAAATTTAGCTATACAATTAAGTTATTATTAATCAAGAGGAGTTTGTCCTGTAATATTAGTGAGGGAAGTTCAGCTAAAGGAAATGATATGGTGGGAGAAATAAAAGGTTCATTCATTGTAATGATGGTCAATTTATTGTAATTATTAGTTAACAAGATGAAATCTGTTCTCAGTCCTCTTGTCACCATGGGTACTTGACACTTCCCATTAGATATCATGCTGGTTGATGGATTTACCCTTACAGTATCAGTTAACATCTGTTGAATGTGACTGCTCATGAGTTAGGACTAATCACTAGCTGATTATCTTGCCATGGAAATGATATTTATTCATGAATAATTTAACGGTACTGATAGTTCTTTTCTGGCACCATCCACATAACAATTAAATGCTTGTTTTTTTCCCAATAAGTTGACCTTCCATGTTTTAAGAAATGACTGCTGTCTTATACTTTTAGCTGGGTCTTGTCATATGGAACTAGCACTGCGAAAGCAATGGAAAAGGAGTAATTTGAAAAGGCAGGGGCTCAGGGTTGGATTTTAAATAAATGCTGCTGATTTCCAGTCTTCAAGGGTACAGATGGCTCTTCTTAATTTTTGAAAAAAATATGTTTTTGTGTATATATATATATATATGCTGGTGTATGTGAGTGTATATGCATGCTAAGACATGTGGATGTCAAAGACAACCCATGGGAGTCACTTCCTTCCCTCCTTATACTTTATGCAACCCTCGTATCAAACTCAGGCCATCAGACTTACTGCCAAATACCTTTTTCCACTGAGACAACCTGCTAGCCCAGATAAGTTTCGTCTCTATGGAAATTGCATAACCCTGTCTCTGAGAATGTGACACAAAGGGCAAGTGGATGGAAATCTTTCTATTTATTTTTCTGAATCTAGTTGAGTCTTAGGAAGAATTTATTTGTAGTAGGGTAGTCAATAATATTCAAGAGTCTTGAAATCTGTCACATATTCCCAGCACTCTATATCAGTTATGTAGCTGTTTCATTTCTATGTTAATGATATCATTTAAAATTTGTATTAAATGCTTTTGCATTAAGGCTGGATAAAATTTATCATAAGACTGTAGATGCACAGTATCTTGATGCAACTCAGTGCATTGGAATGTTAAAGAAAGATATACGAAGGGGATCCCGTTTTTCAACAATACCTATAGTTGCTCCCACAAGGGCAATCTTTTGGACCTTTTTGCTAGAACTTTCAGCAAGTAAAGCATCATATCTTTCGTGACTCTTTTCTCTGTCATAAACAAATACAGGCTCTCTCTGTCTGTTGGGCTTCAAGTAAAAATAATCCTGATTCCTAGGAATTGGACCAAATTGTTCTTTGCATCCTTCTTTACTTCCTTTGAAGAAATATGGATATGTATAGTCCTGCTAACCATGGCATTTCCATTATCTTCTCTGACTCTCTTAGTCTCAGGAGAGGATGGTTTGCTTTGAAATAACAGGTGTGGGTAGGCATTGATCAATTGCCTTCTAGTGTCCTAGAGAAAATTTTACTTTTCAGGGAAACTACAAAATAGGAGAACCCTCTATCAATCTCCCTAGGTTTATGTATGGAGGAAATTTTCTTCATAAATGGTACCTAGACACATTATAAAATATGCTCAGAGAATTTTTCTCTTTCAATGTCATGTTCTCAATTTGGGCAACAATATACTGTTTCCTCTGCCTTGTCCTAACCTATACATATATAAGCAGACCACCAGAAATTTTTTACCTTTCTTTAAGAATCATCCTTTTAGTACATTTAATTATAAAGACATGAGTGCTAATTTTAAACATCTGACATATACTCATGACTGTAGGTCTGTTATTGTGCCCAAGGCTATATTCACTCATGGCATGGCAGATTGAGGCACATTCTGCATTACCTTGATACTTTCCAGGCTCTTGACTTTTAACTCATAAACTCTAAGAGTATCCTTGCTGCTTGAGTTTTCATTTTTAAAATTTTTGTTTTGTCGTCTAATAATTCATACTGGTGATGTGGTTTGTAGTTGAGATCTTGAGTTTGTCTTTCACCTATATCTTTGTAGTGACCCCCAAAAGAAAACTTCAGAAACATGGAAGTTTGTATATTTTGTTGGAACTACTTCACACATATTGTAAATATTGTTACACAGTCATTAAACATGCTTCCTGTAGCTTTGTTTTTCTTGGATGTTATCTGATATATCATTTCCATGGTTTATCTTAGCCTGTACTGTCTTGTATAGGGTAAGCTGTATCCATCCTATCTTTTCCACTAAGTTTTTACATTGTTTCAGGTTTTATTTAGTTTTCTCACAATTGCCTATATTGGACTTAGATAACTCAGCTTTGACAATTATTTTGAGTTCATAAACAACACCCTATCTGCAAACCACAACCATTGAACATCTTGGGATCCGAAGCACCTTGGAATGGTACCTTGGAGCCCACTCCCTCCAGAGGAACACCTAACCCAGTCTTGATATTGGGATGAGGAAATCGGACTTGCCTGGAGTGGATGCTGTACTAAGCCACCTTAGGACCTTGGAACCTCCTGCCCTTGCTGGGGAGGAGATAAGGAGATGGGGAGAAGAGAGAGTGACTAGGAGGGACAGGATGGGGAAAGGAGTTTGAACGAAGGGATACATGGATAAAAAATGACTTTATTCAAAAATAAATAAAAAATAAAAAAAAAACAAGCAAACAAAAAACCCCAAAGAAACAAAACAAAACAAAAAATACACAGGGCCCTAACTATTTTCAGAGTATTAGTGTACCCTGGCTTACACTTTTTTTTTTGTTTGTACTTACCCAGTAGTAGGATTATATTCCTTACCCTGCATTCTTTCTCATATATGCCCCTGACTATAGACAAGGGATAGGAAATTTGATTTTTATCTGTTTTAACCAAATAATTTGTTTTTAACACAAATTTTGTGCCCTGAAACCTTTAAAACTGAAAATCTCTATTGGTTTCCACAAACAAATGTCTCTATCAAGAATGTCAAAGGTCCCTGTTCTTCCTTGATGCAGGCCTTTTCCTGAGGTCTAAAATAGAAAACATCCTAGCTGCTGCCTGCATCCAGGAACCACAGGAGACACAGAACACTTTTCTCAAAGCAGTTAATAGCTAGCTTATTGATGGAAAGTACTCATTAAAAAACTTCACACACAGGCTCTCACTATTCCAAACAATACTGTGAGGGAAGTATTGAGAACACCTTTGTTTTATGAATGAGGAAAATGTCTCATAGGAAAAGTGGTTTCATGATGGACACTCAGTTTAGAGGAACACAACTGAATTTCATACCGAGGACTGATTTGGTCATGTTCACTCTTCTTGATGTTACTAAAAACACAGGAGTCACTTAGGAAAAAACAAGGAAAGAAGGTGAAACACTGAAGGAGGTGATATGGTGATCAACTGATTGGAATGTGCAGCAGGCATCCTGAATGGCAGGAGAGGGTGTGTGTGTGTGTGTGTGTGTGTGTGTGTGTGTTGTTTATGTGTATTGTAGGTATGTAATGTGCCATGCAAATGAAGACAAAGAGGAGCCATGCTTTCCATATCAAACTTTAATCTACAGCAGCTCTGATTTCTAGTAAAATTAGTACATATATAATTCATAGTTAAACAAGAAGCTTCAATATAAAAAGAAATGCAGTATATGTCAATTTGATCAAATTATTAGAAGAATTTTTTATTAAAATTCTGGCTATTTCCAGTAGTAAAAATAGCTATATAAACGTCGTCCTTCTCTTTTCTTTTTGTATTGTACTGGTATCAATTAGGTTCCTTTAAAATATTTATATAAAAATAGTTGTGTTGTCAATAATTAAGAAGGCCTTAAAGATCTGAGAATGAAGGAAATGTTTCTGATACTGAAAGAAGCTAAATGCATGATGGGTAAGAGAGTAATTATATACTTCTTGTCATCTATCTGCAAGATGAATCAGAGATGTTCAACATGGAAAGCTGAGTAAATAAATAATCATGCTACAGAAACATAAGAATCCTTAATACATAAACCATAATTACATAGATGAAGAGATTTCTCAGAAGACATATTCCTGTCAGAGCTGTATGTGACAAGGGATTGGATAAAATGGAGAAAACATTTGTTACTTTGACAACTCAGAAAACAAATGTGTGAGACACATTTTGGCATGGCAGATTAGGGCATTTTTTAGAGAATAGGCTGCCCTTTGTCTGTGTCTCAGGAAAAGTCATAAAGGAACTAAAGGGGCTTGAGTTATGGAAGCCTAAGTCATAGAATATATCACTTATATGACTTCCTTCAGTTTGAATCTCAGTTTCAAAAGACTCAACAGTCTTTTGAATATTTTGACACTAGGTTGACTAGGTGAATGCTGCAGTCAACAAGTGAAGAGATAGCAAGATTCAGGCTTTTAATTCTCTGGACAACAATAGTTATTAGTATATCTTGATTATCATTCTGACATCATTGTGCCTTCCTGAACTTCATGTTAAATGCATTAGGTAGTTTCATCCCGGAAGAAGCTGAAGTTTTGGTAGAAAACAGAAAACCCTACTGGTGCTTTAAACAGAGATAACTAAACAGCTGGCCAGGTGGGAGGCAGGGTTAAATGCAGGGGATGCTGAGGTGCTCACAACACCCAAAGAAGCAGCCTCCTTATCCTTAGAGCCAAGGGGATAACCAAATGAATTACACCTATCATAGCTTAGTGACAGCTGTGTCATGTTCCATCTGTTCTCCCTTTCCACTCTTTATCTTCTACTTGTGAACTTCACTTCCTAAATGAAGCTGGCAGGGCAAAGCACCTAGCAGATGCTGCAAAGCATTTCTCTTGGGCCTTAAAAACTAAAGTTCTTTGTTACAACACGTTTAGCCAGGTTTTTTTTTTAGAGCAGAAGCTGGGCTGAATTCAAAATAGACTGATTTCCTCAAATATCTGATGCTAACTGAGATTCTTGAAGCACAAGATCAAGAATAAGCACTTCTTATGGAACACTTGATACACAGACAAACTCTTACACGTAAAGCCATGTGCAGGCTACTTCAAACAAAATAATATGTCCTGTCCATTGCTGAAATTCATCACTATACGCAAAATGCAATACCATGCCTGTTTAAAAGCTGACAGAGAGAAATCATTTGGCCTTTCATGCACTGAAACATCTTTGCCTTGTATGGTCCCCTTGGAATAACTGAAGGTCAGCCATAATCATATGATCTCATCATATCTTTAGTATTCACACCACAAAAAAAGCAAAGAAAAATAAATCTTTGATGTTTTCAACAAAAAACAAATAATGATTTAACACATGAGAAACAGGTATCAGTGTTTATTTGTTTGTGTTCTTTTCCTAAGACACTGACGGTGATTCTGACTCACAAGTGACAGAGACTCCATACAGGAATCTGATAAATAGTAAGGGTTGCAGAATTTCTAGAAAACAAAAACAAACAAACTGGAGAAACACTGTTGGGAAACAACCATGTGAAAAGAACTAGGATCTAAGAAAAGATGTCACCTGGATGCCTGCCACCACTCTTGGTCACTGGACATAATTTCTACAAGGCTTCCTCTTGACTCTGTTCATCCACATTCCAGTGCATTTGACTAAAGAGAACTGGGCCAGGCCACTGATGTGTTTTCTTCCCCAGAAGCATATATAGAACCTTCTGATACCATGTTCATGTCTTCATCCTAACTAGAACGGTAGAAGGTCTTGAAGATTTTGCTTTTTTTAAACTGTAGGAAAAGAGAACTGACTTCTTATTAAGATTCATAAGCTCTAGAATAACAACAAAAAGCCATTATGTAGATACTGGTCTCTACTGAAACATAAAACAAGATGAAGTCTAGCCACAGTCATGTAGATGTGGAGTAAAACTTTATAGTGAAAATAAAAAGGGTTTAAATGATACTATAAAGCATTTAGATCAGGTCAAGGGACAACTCACATGACTACTGAACTTCAAATATGATCTACTGAATGATTATGGAGTTTTCTTTCTAGAAGTTATTTAAAATAGAGTTCTATTTTGAAAGAAACACATACTTGTTTTAGGTTATCTATTTGAGATCTCAATATTAAATTTAACTAATGCTTCTAATGGTGAGAAATTATAACAAAAAACACAAATACAAAAATAAAATGATAAATGGAAAAGGGAAGAGTAAGAAGGATTTGCTGAATCATACACAAATAGTTCATTCCCTTTTTAACAAAAACATCCCAAAGATACAATGATGTTATTGTGAATTCCTTGAGTGTCTTAAAAATGTAAATGTACTTCTCTAAAAATATAGCCAAAAAATTTTATCCTGAAGTTAGTTTCAAAGTGACCTGTCTTATAACATATGTGTGTGTGTGTGTGTGTGTGTGTGTGTGTGTATGTGTGTATTCTTTCTCAGTGAGCAATGATCAATACAGAGACTTGTAATTTGTTAGAATTTTGAGAAGAGTAAGAGCTCAAACCCCAAACACATTGTTACCAATTGTCTCAATCCCAACTATATATATAATTCTTTGGGAATTTTGTATTTAAATAAATTATAACATACACCCCTATTTCTCTCCCCTCCTCTGCACCCTAGTCCTGATCTTCTTAATTTTATTTTCTTCTTTCTTTTTTCTCTCTTTATGAGCTATTAAATCTAATTATTGCTACATATGTACCAGACTGTGGAGCACCTAGGGGAATTTGGGAAATAATAGTGAACACAGTTATCAAATCCCATTTGCTCATTAGTATATAAGGTATAGGTTTAGAGATCATCTTGATTTTTGCAGAAAATTTGACTTTATCTTGTGTATGTCTTGTATAGATAACCATGGCATGCTGTGAGCTTCTTAGTGTCACAGCCATCCCAGGTTCAAAAGACAACATTTCATAGGACTTCTCTTATCTCCTGCTGCCTCCTTACCTGTCATGTTCCCCGAGCTTTGGGGTAGATGAAATAATAGAGATGTCATGTTTAGGGACTGAACACTGACTCTTCTGAATTCAGAACTTTGTCTTGTTATGTGTCTTTGCACTGACCATTGTTCACTGCAAAAAGACGCTTTTCTGACCAAAGTTGAAAGCTGTCTAGGGCTGTGAGTATAAACTTAATATTTATTCAGGAGGCAGTTTGACCATTTAGCAAAGTAACAGTTGCAGATTCTACACCATGATCTTTGACTTCTCAGCTTTGGCCTTTTGAGCAAAGCTAATTCCCTCCTGTGGAACAGTTATCAAATTCCACTAGAAAGCAGATTGCTACTCCATGAGAGTCATGGTGCTATTATTCCTGTGGATTTGACTTGCCTGGCAAATATAAAGTCTGACATGTGGAGATCAGCACTGGGCCAGGCCACTGATGTGTTTTCTTCCCCACAAGCATATATAGAACCTTCTG
The DNA here is from genome assembly GCA_004025045.1 of Sigmodon hispidus. Lineage (NCBI taxonomy): Eukaryota > Metazoa > Chordata > Mammalia > Rodentia > Cricetidae > Sigmodon > Sigmodon hispidus. Next base: position 123,393 of record PVIH01004056.1, on the reverse strand, counting down.
ATACCATGGAAGCTACCCAAAGTGATGGAAATTTTCTTATTGGCTTGATGTTTATTTTTTATGTCCTGTAGTTAAGGTGTGGAATGTCCTTAACAACACTATTACTCTGTGTTTAACCACGGCAAATCTTGGTAGGTATTTTCACTCTTCTTTAAATGGCTTTTAGATAAATTTCTTGGGTATTTGATTAATGTCCCTGACACCTCAATTGTTAGAATCATAGAAAAGATGAATATGACATCATTTCTATTTTCCAAAAACTTTACTTCAGCATTCTGAGATTGATTGACATGAAGTATAAATCTTAAGTATAAAAATAGAAAAATTCAAAAACCATAGTAGGCTAGAGGAAGGAGAGATAGTAAAACTGTGTTTGAAAGAGGTTTGTGAATATCAAAACAATCAGGATGGGGGAGAAATGATGAGAAATTTAATTTAGAGTAAAGGGAACCCAATCTTACTGTTTTAAATCATGAATGTAGAAACAGAAGAGGCAAAGCCTGAGAAGAAGAAAACAATGCTTGCATGGATCTCACCTTAAACTCTTTAGATGACATTTGTGGCACACAGTATTGACTTCATAAACTAGAATAAGTATCTTCTCACTTGAACTAGGATTAATATTACACATTACCATTGACAAAGGTTTGGATACCTGTTATTCCAGGTCAACTAAATGATTCCTCTGTTTTTTGCAGTGACTGGTTTTGAAATAGATATTGTATAAAACCTTGGTCAGTGGGTGTAAGGAGGTGTCCATGGAGACTTTTTGGAAAATAGAGCCAAGACAAGAAGCTGGCCTTCCAGTCTGTTGTGTGATGATTTCTTCCAAATTAAAATATCCCTTCTAGAAGGGAGAAGAAGGCTTAGGAGAGGTAGGAAGTAAACAGCCTTGTAAAGCCTGGAGAGCTGAAATTTTCTAGATCACTAGCCATTGCTGAAGGTCATAGACAGAGCAAACAGTTATGACTGAGCTGCCTGCATGGTCCACAGAGAGATTACTAGGACTGCAGCTTTCATGAGATGATACCTAGGCAGGTTGTGCTTCTCTGTGATGTAGTTGACTTTGAGTCACCAATATTTCTCTACATAGCTGGAACTCAGTTGCAAGGTTGTATTTTTTAAAAAAATAGAATCATTACTTTGGTCTATTGTTGATTATCTATTTGTAATAAACAGATGTTTGTGGTATGTTCCCCCAGAAATAGTTTCTCATACAGAATAGTGGATGGACATTATCCTAGAAAGGAGTTGTTTGGACAAACGGTCATTAATCTGCATCTGGGTTGGCAGAGAAATCGATGTGAACATTTCTCTGCCCTGAGCTGCAGAGGTGGTAAGCTTGGCATCATTTACTTAGATACCTGTAAGGGGAGATGACATTTATGTGTCCCTTATGGCTCTTCTCTTGACATTCTGACTTGTGATAGCATTGACTTGGAGTCAAAAACTGATTTCTTCTTCTCTGACCCAATACTGACTTATCCTTTAAGACTCTGTAGGAAAAAAATGCTTATACTTTTGTCTGATGTTCTGAGCAGGAAGCCTTTTCTTATCAATCAGAATTACTTTTGTAATTAACATTTTTCCCCATAGAAACAAGTTTGTTTTCTGAGATTCTGATAATAATTATTCAGTTAGCATTTCCAGAAGCAGAGAAATAAATAGGTGAGAATGAAAGACACTCTTCTTGACAGTGGTCACCGCTGAGGGAGGCTTTCTCTGCATGCCTCATGCATGATTTTTATGACATCACTCATTCTGCTGTTATTGGTCCCCTATATTTGAATCTTCTATGATCAATTGTGGTCTAACAATGCAAAGCAGTTATGTGACTTAAATAATTGGTGGAGTGCTAACATAAAATGACATTGACCAGTCTTTTCAGTAGATAACAAGCTGTGTTGCTCTGCATTTAGTGTTTTTTATGGCATAATATTAAAATTTATTGTAGTATGTATATATTTTCAGGACTGACCATTTGGTATTAAATAATCAGTTGCTGTGGTCTTCCATGGGGAAGACTATTTCTTCTGCTCTCAGTATTCCTTAGTTACCTGTAATTCTTTGTGTCAAGTGAAAACCTCATAGGGTCCTTTTTCCAGTCCATGTTAGCATGTATATTGTCTTTATTCACCTCATGTTTAGGCAGCCATGTTAGTGAGACTTTATGGTTGTAGTTTCTGATATTCCTAGAAGACACAATCTCACAGCAAAGTCCTGGTTTGTCTGTCTTTTACAACATTTTTGCATAATCTTTCACAATTATACTGACTGAAAAGAAATACACACAACATGTCATGCTAACATGACAGCCTAGCCAAGCAAGCATCCTTTGAGGTCATATCTATGTGAACCTTGATTTTTGTGTTTGGTAGAAGCTGAGCCACTCATATATTGATTAATTTGATATCTATTTCTTTCCACATTACTGCTACTCTTTAGCTTCCCCTTATCTCATTTCATTTTGTGCATGTACTGTGTGATGTGACCACATGCCTGTGTGTACCGTGCAGGTGTTCATTTGTATGTTCAAGTGTGTGTGTGTGTGCTCATGGGTACGTGTGTGTATGCATGTGTGTGTGTGTGTGTGTGTGTGTTTGTGCATGTGAGTATTCTGTATTCTTTTATAATGTTATTCTGAGATTCTCTTTAAAATACCTCTGAAAATTTCATTTAATATCCCTTTCAGGAATAATCAATATACATTTTTTGGATTTCCTTTGCTATCATGTTTCAAGAAAGAATTATCCCCTCTCTTATTTTATAATTCTCATTGAACTTAATTTCCTCTTGCCAGTCCCTTATTTCCTTTCTTGAACTTAGTCATGCCATTATGTTTTTAAGACTGGCTTTCTTCTTGTCATGTTTCTGCTGTGTTATTTTTCTATTCTTTCATTACTTCCCACCTAGTCTTTACCTTCTCCATGTAATACTGTCTTCAAAATTCTCTACTTCGTCCTTGGTATTTGACTACTGGCAGAAGCATTATTTCATTGTAATTAAATTGAAGTTGGGATACATGGAAAATTTTGTCATTTAATTTGTTTATCATTTTTCCTTATTCATAGACCTGTGTGGAGGCTGTTTGAATATTATGTATGTTGAAATAGGACTATGAGACTTTTCTAGGACAGTGTCATGACTGATCTTGTGTAGTCTAAAGCTTTGATTTGGGGTTATCCCAAATATCCTTTTACCAAATATTCTATATTCTTTACTTAGGATACCAGTTGTGTGTCTGTGTGCTTTGTCTAGGATACCATCTGCTTCCAAGTATCTGTCTGTGTGCATTAGCACACATGCATACCTGTGTGTATATGTGTGTGAACCTTGGGACCACCTGCCCATGGAGGAGATGCAGAGATATGGAAAAGAGAGAATGGCCTGATGTGGTGGTGGTGGGGAAGGGACCTTGAATAAGGATATACAAGGATAGAAAATGTGACTTCTTTATTCATAATAATAAAAAAATAAAAATAAAAAACAAAAAAGAAAATTTTAGCATTCTTCATTAAGTACATAGTTGTCTAATTGGACAGTTGGTCTTATCTCTTATATTTACCTTTAAGCCACTTTTCCCTGAAGATTTTGTCTCACTGAACTTCTCTTTACTGAATTTGTGATTTTCACAAATTGTATCATAAGGAAATAATATAAATATTGTCTTAGTTAGGGCTTCTGTTGCTGTGCAAAGATACCATGATCACAACAACTCTTTAAAGAAAAATATTTGAAGGGGTGGTTTGTTTACAGTTTCAGAGCTTTACTTCATTATCATGATGGTGGGGAGTTTGGCAGCATACAGGCAGATATGGTGGTGCTGGAAAGGTAGCCAAGAATTCTACATGTTGATCTGTAGGCAACAGGAAGTGAATTGTGTCCTAGGCATAGTTTGAGAACAATAGACCTCACAGGCCACCCCTACAATGAAAAGTGGGGGTGACTGTAGGTAGAAGATCAAGGTCAGAGGAGGCACAGTTTGAAAGAGTAGTATGGAAACAATTAGGAAGCTGTATCAGGGAGAACTTACGGTGACTTTGGGTCGTCATTACTTACAGAAGAGTACTTTTCCCATGTATACTTATATACTTACATGCTTTTCCTGTGTACACTTATATACTTACATGAATGTTTCACATGTCCATATGAGTGCCAGGGACTGAAATAAGAATGTCTTTATCAGTTGCTTCTATACCTTAACTTTTCAGACATGTTCTCTCATTGAAACTGGAGTTCACCATTTTGGCTAGATTTGCTAGACAGCAAGCCCTGCAATTTACTTTTCTCCACTTCCCATGCCCTTATTACTACAGATACACAGGGCTATGCCTGACTTTTATGTAGGTACTGGAGATTTAAACTCATCTTCATATTTGTGCACTGTGTAGTCTAAATGTGATTGGCCCCTATAAGTTCCTAGGGAGTGGCATTATTAAGTGCTGGGGACTCCTTAAAGGAAGTGTGTCACTGTGTGGGCAGACTTTGAGGTCTCCTTTGCTTAAGCTTTACTAAGTGTTACAGTCTACTTCCTGCAAGATGTAGGAACCTCAGTTACTTCTCCAGCATCACATCTGCCTGCACACCTCCGTGCTCCCCACCATGATGATAATGAATTAAACCTCTGAACTGTAAGCAAGCCACCCAAATTAAATGTTTTCCTTATAAGAGCTGTCATGGTCATGGTGTCTCTTCCCAACAATAGAAACTCTAATTAAGAAATGATCAAATACTTTACTCATTGAGCCATCTGTCTAGATCGGTTTTTCAATGTAGTTTTTATAAAAATAAAACAGATATGTTTTTAAAATCTCAACTGGCAAGACCTTCAATAAGGATATACAGGGATGGAAAAAAAAATTCAGAGGGAAAGCTGAACACACAAAAAATATATGTGTAGTAATCTTATTTGCATTTCCACCCTTGATAAGCCATGCTTATGATTATTATCCTCTGTATAGTTATTGCTAACTCTTCAGCATTTTTAAATTCTTCTTACTCTTTTTTTGATAAATAAAAAATAAAGAAGGAAAAAAAAAGATTTATAATAGAAAAAGTTTTTTCCAATATGTCCCTGCATTTGTCCCCTGGCTCTTTTCAAAAGACAAGTATTCTTTCCTCTGTTTACCACCATGTCTTAATGTCAACATGCATGCCTCTGCTAGTGTCCCATAACTTTTTTACTTTTCCGTTACTTTTTATATCCTCTTTCTCCAAATTATCCATGTCCTCTGCATAATATTGAGATTTATTTTTTCTAAATTCTTGGGTAAACATATGGTGTTTATGTTGTAATGCCTATATGAATACTATGTAGCTGGTTTTGTAGAATATAAAAATACCTTTTCTAATCTGCATGTCTGATGTGAAGTTTTATGTTGTTTTAAAATTCATTGATCTTAATAAACTTGCTAGTAATTTATATAAAAGCTCTCCAACATGACCATAATTTGTCCAATATCAGATTCTCAAGTAGCCATTTGTATCCTGTTCCTCCTGGTGTTTCTACTTTTTGAGTCCAATGGAAGATAGGTTTCATAGTATGTAACAAGGCTGCCCTTTTAGACTTTTCCTCGTTGTCCTCACTCTGAGGCTCCTTGTTTCTTACATATCCCATTTTCTTTATTTTTCCTAGTCTCACATTTACCAAGGCATATTCTCAGGAGTTAACTGAAACAGAATACAGTGTGTTGAGATTTTGAGAGTTTGTGCATCTGAAAATGCCTTTGTATTTCTTTCCATCATGATTAATAATGAGCATATAGTGCTGGGCTGGAAATGATTTCACTTTAGAATCCAGAAACTTTGTTCTACTCAGGTTCCTAAGTTGCTGTGTAAAAGCCTGACAAAGTTTGGTGTCTTTGTCTAAGTACTTATGTGTTCCCTCATTTCTTTTAAGAACTTTTTTTCCCCTGAAATTTCCAACTTCTAATGATGTTAGATTGTAAAGTTTTGCTTGGCAGTTTCTTTCAGTTTGTATGTTCATATCTATTCTTAAAACCCTGTTTGTGTGATTTACTTCAGAGTGTTTATACCGACAATTTTCCTTTCTCAGGCTAGAATTCCTCTTACTTGAAAGCGAAGCACCATTAACTGCCATCCATTTTCTTTTCTCTTTGATTTTTTTATCTGAATTTTAAAAAATTGAGTCATTTTATAAACTTTTCAAAGTACATTTTGAAATAATATTTCTAACACTGAACAATTTTTGTTTTCCTCATGCTTCTTTTAAGATAATGTCCACTTAAAGTTGATAAAATAGATATTGATTATTGTGCTTATACATATGTATATATAGTAGTCTGTGTGCATATTGAAATATATGCATATGTAAAATTTTACCTTTAGTATAATTATATATTATGTAAAATATGCATGGTGTAGGGTGCTCAAAGGTGTATTTTGCTTCTAACATAGTCTCTGATGATTCCGATTAATTTACTTTAAAATCTAGATTTCATGTTCAGTCTTTTCTCATTTGACAGATAATTCTTAGCTGTCATTTCATATTGTAGAGTGAAACTCTAACTTCTTGCCTAGCAAGAGCAAGGTATCCTGCATCTAGGCTTTCTGATAAGATGGGGAGTAGCTTTCTCATTACAGCCTCCTCAGTAGTCAACATTATCTGACCTTTTCTCTTAGTCTGCTTCTCCTAAGAGCACATCATTAATCTTACACCTAGAGATATAAACCAGATTTCCAGAAGCCCCAGGGGCTCTCCACTTTCATCTGACATCCTTTCCTCAGCCTCTCTATTGCTAGCACTGGAGCTCATGTCTTAGCTCATGGCTCATCTCCTCAGCCCAGAGACTCTTTAGGTTCACTGGAGAGTAACTGCTGCCATCTCAGAGTGGAAAAGAATTACATGGCTATTACAAATGAGCCAAGAGATGAACTGCACACCATAAAGCTATGCAGACAAACCTTCCGTGTTGAAATCACACAGCAGCCCTGCTTTCTGGAAAACTCTAACACTTGTGTCCCTTGATTACTTCCAGATTGAAAATATATATTTCCTATTTCTTACTTCCAAACACACTAGATCTATGTCACATCTACTCTGCTTTACATAGTCAGTTAGCAACGTGCTATAACCTCTCACTCCTCAGAATGGTTTAGTTGTGGGGTTTTGCCTCACCCCCTATCCCTGCCCTCATGCAATTTACCCTTTTTCTCCTTAGCTCTATATTTATAAAGTAATGTCTTATTTTTTCTTTCACTGTAACTATAGCAGGATTTAAGGGAAAGTAAGTGTGTATCCCAACTATTGTTTCAACAGATATACTTCAGAATATTTATTAAAAGTAGGTCTACCTAGTTTTTCAGGTCCACCATAAAATAGAGAGTGACATTTAGGCACTTCTCTATATGAGGCGTTAGTTAACTGCCATCATTTTCAGGCCAATGCGCATCTACTAAGTCTCAGAGTTTTGATGATAAATATTAAAAGCAGTCTTTCTTTGATCCTAGTCAGCTATATAACACTGTTCACTAAACTACTATGACTCTCACAAAATGAGACTAATTGACAAATTCTTTCAGTGTATTTGAATTAAAATACTGCAGGATGGGAGATGACAACACAGGCAGGCCCGTACCTATGCCCAGGCATGGAGAGGGCAAAGCAGCAGACTACACTTGAATTTCATTTTTTTTTTTCACATTTCTTACAAGTTCTGACTTTTTGTCCTTAGATCATTCATAGACTTTAACTTGGGAGGAAACTTTGCAGAGCTTTATTAGTATTCATTTTATAACTTCACAGAAAAACTCAAACTTAAGAGCTACCAATTTGATTTTTCATTATAATTTTCCCTCAATGTGTAAATTTTTTCTTCTTCATTTGAGGGGTATATGCCTTATGAAAGATTTTAATGATGAATTTTACTAGAAATAATCTGTGTTGTCTTTATAAAATTATTATTGAATAAAAAGATAAACACTTCATAAATATTAATGTTAGTAAGGTCCTTGAACATTTCATAAATATTCAGATGTGAAAACAATCCCAGAGTCACTAAAATATTATAATTTATGTATATATTAACTACCCTATATGAATGATTAATTCTGCATCAAATAAGAGTGACATGTTATAATTTTTTCATTGCTCATAACTAATGACAATGTTGATTTTTGTAAATCTGAAAAATAACTTTTAAATGTATAACAGATTTTCTTGTTTATTTACCATCTTTAAGTTCTAAACGCTATTCACTTTTGTGACTATGTTCACATTATTTTTGATTGTGTGTGCCCATTTGTGTATGGGTATAAATGTGCATATAGAGAGATACAAGAGGTACCCATTTAAACTAGACTATGTCTGCCTCCCTAGCACTTGGGTCATACATTCAGTTACCACATCAAACTCTTTTATGTGTCTTTTGAATGAACTCAGGTTATCATACTTGCAAAGCAGGTGTGGACTGAGCTATTCTCTAGCCCCAACTTTTCAAAGTGTATCATTTATACATTTAAGTGCCAGTGGCCATGTTAGAGGAACAGTGGTTGGCAATTAAAGTTTAAGGTATCAGCCCACCAGGAGCTGAATCTCTGATGGGTGAATCTCAGATAAACAAGGCCCCAAGACCACAGACTTCAGAATGTTTTTTGCTTCTGTTCTTTCTTTAAGTTTGCTGCTGCTATCTTGCTCCGTATTGGGTATGATATGAATGGATATGAGGAAATTCCCATTGCCTGTAATGTAGTGTGTTTCTCATGGAGATGTCACATTCTTCTGGGCATTATTACCTGTAAGATATTTTTTTTCTTAAATTTCTACTGTCTAATTAATATTGATAGTAATTTTAGCATAAGTTGAAATTTGATGGTTAAAAATAAATACAAGAAATTGTAACACAGGTAGAACCTATAAGTTTCACCTCAGGTAACTGCATAGATCAGTGTTTAGGTTAATGATTATTGAGTCCTGAGTAACTGGGATGCCTCAAATTATTTTAATCTTCATGTTGGGAAATGTGTTCACATGTTTAAGTATGCATCCTAGCTGAAACATAGACTAAGACATTTTTATTAAACAGTTTTTAGGAAAAAAAAACTCATGATAATAATATAAAGTTTTAGAAAGGCACATTTTTGAATGAGAAACTCTTTAAGGTCAAGGATCAATAACAAAGCAGCCCAATTATCATTAGCTGACATACCTTTCTTGTTAGAATTAGTTGATGTCCAAAGGTGATGATTAATTTCTTATACCCATTTCTGTCCTCAATCTTCTGATATATATATATATATATATATATGTATATATATATGTGTGTGTGTGTGTGTGTGTGTGTAAAACTATTGATGAGTGGGTTTGCACCCTAAAGATTTTAAATAGAGCTGACTGATTTCTTTTCATGTATAAAAATTTAGGTTAGTGATTCCTTTTAAGATTACCTTTCAATATAAACAATAAAATGTTTGGTTTCTCCTTTGCAATCACACATTGCAGCCTGCTCATAAAAGAATATCTTGCTTGCTTACAATGTTAATTTATTAATAAGTTACTTGGGTATGAATATACCTGGGTTCTTAAGACAACATTTTGTTCAGTTGTAATATACAAAATGCTTAATCATGTTAAGGAATATGCCATTTTTTACTTGAATTCATTGTAAACCTTCACTTGGAGAATTGTATGTAACTATAATGCAATTTTTACATTGTCTAAAAGATTTTGCTGGAGTATATAAGCTGTAAGGGAAAGAATAGAGAGTTAGAAAAAATAGAAGGAAAACATTAAAATTAGAGAATTAGAAGGAAAATACCAAAAATGAGAGAAGGAAATCACCAGGGAAATAAAGAACAGAAAGAATATGAAAAAATAAAGAAAAGGTCTGAAGGAAACTATCAAGAGAGTGTGTGAGTGTCTTTTTCTTTAACCCTCTCAAGATAAAGAAGTCATAATACCTAGACTTGGATTCTCTTTAAGCCCTACATTGCTGGAGGCTTGTCCCTCAGGCAGCGAAATGTAAGTTCCTAATATTTTGCAACCCACCTTGCCTCACTTTGCTACCTTCTGCTTTCCCTCCCTTCTTCCTTCTTTCCTTCTTTTCCCCTTCCTTTCTTCCTTCCTCCCTCCCTTCCTTCCTTCCTTCTTTTCTTTGCTTGCTTTTTGGTTGTTTGTTTTGAGGCCACTCCTCAGCACTGACAACCTGGGCTTTGAACACATATTGTAGTCAAACTGGCCTTGAACTTGCAGTTGTCCCCTGCCTTGACCTTCCTAGTAATGGGATTACAGGTGTGTATCTCAATATCTTACCTTTTGAGCCCTTCTTACAGGAACAAACATACTTCCTCATGTTACTGGAGCTCTTTCTTACAGTGTGACCAGGTAGTCAGTAAGTCTTTCGTCCTTCAAGGGAAATATCTTTATAAATTCAAATGTCTTTATATTACTAAAATAATGCTTTAGAGGCATCTGGAAAGTAATCAGAGTTTACAATCCTTTTTGAATTTTGAGAATTTCCCATAATATTTATGTGTCTTCTGTGACTAATTTTATGACATTTCTATTTTAATAACTCTTCTTTATTAACTTCTCCAAAGAATTTAATTTAGTTTTTATAGGAACAGCACATGTATCTAATCAAGTCATGTTCTAATTAGAGTAATGTATATAACTGGCATAAGCTTGTTTGGGTGAAAACATATCTGATTTCAAGATTGGTGGAAACAGAATAGCCCCATTAGAAAGTGGATGAAGAGATTTGAGTATATAGTCTACCAATGTGATTATCTGCTGCATTTAGTGGGGACATGGAAAGCTTTGCCTGGGCTGATGAGTCCAGTGTGCAGAGGTCTTCAAGGAGATCTGTTTCGTTGACAGGACTCTGAGCATCTTTTAAGAGTAATAAAGAGTGGGAGAAATAGAACTTTGATATGATTCTGCAGAAAAGGGGACTTTTATTTACATGAAAATCTTACATAAATTTAAGTTTATGCATAATTTAAAATTTCCAACAAAAATATGTTAAAGAAAATAATTTTATTTAAATTATGCTACTACTATTTATAAAGTGTGTGTCATAAAGTAAGAATCTGAAAACAAAGATTCCCATGCACTCTCACACAGTGTATGATTGTGTGTGCCTCTGTGATTGTTTAACTGCTGTAAATGGTATTACAATGGCTGAATGTAACTTACTCACTGTACATTCAAGTTGTGCTTATATCACAAATATATTGGTTGCAAGATGCTCTAGGGAAGGGGATATAAAAAATGGATTCTCTCTTTCTGGAGATTTTTTATTCTTTTTGAAATTGGTCTTTATTTCCTCCCTGGTCTGGTCTTCACTGAGATGTAGAATATCTTCATTCAGTTCAGATTATCCATGGAAATAATGGAAAAGGAATCCCAAAGGATAGAGAAATTCATGCTGCCAATGTTCTTAATTAAGTGGCATTAGTAGCAATTTAATACAGATTTTTTAGAATGTTTAATGAAGTAATGTATATAAGTGTGCCTGAAGTCCCGTTTTTCATATGGTAAACACTGTTGATAGCTATTACCTTATCAACTGTATTGTTACATTGTTATTGTTACAGAATGTACCAATTCTGCTCTGCTACTGGGCCTGCTCTTGACTGATGCAGGCCTAGAGAATGGACAGAACGATACTCAGGAGTAAGACAGAGCAGACTGCGAATCTGGGCTTCAGCTCTTGTGGATATGTGCTCTTTGTAGAGGTATTGTAATTCTCTGTATTTAGAGGGCTCACTCTGCAAAAAATGTTATTATGGTAAGTGCCAGCTGAGTTTAATGAAGACTACGGGGTAACGAGCAATATACAGGTACTTAGCAATGCTTGTTAGTCTCACTCAGGCCCTCACACTTGTTAGACTCAGCATCTCTTCATGACTGATTAACCAATCTTCTCTCTCCCCATTCCTCACTCCTGTATTCTTCCTTTCTTCCTTCTTTCCTCTTTTTCTATCTTTCTTTCTTCTCTTCTTTCGCTTTACCAGTTGGAGTCTAGATGTCACTCCTCAGCATTTAATTTGCACAACTCATCATCAAACACATAACAGATACTTTATCACACACAGTTGTGATAAGATCTCCCCATCGTGATCATTACAAAATATGAGCTTCTATCTATAGAGAATAAACATCTAGAATTATTTCTTTTTGTTCTTGCTTGATCTTCATAGATGCAAAATTAGAGCAGAATTTTAATTATTCATTTCTGCTTTGATGGTTCCATTCATTTTTTATGATTTCGGGGAATCATTTAGGAGAGCTAATTCACTTGTATCAAGATGAGATTTCTGTTGATGTTATACCACTAACAACTTTCAAATGAGTGCCATGTCTTAATATATGTTTTCACTGGTGAAAGTACCCAGGATTCTTCAGAACATCTAAGTGATTCTTTTTTTTTAACCTGTTATTAAGTAATACAAAAGGTAATCAGGAAAGGGAAGTTAGAAAAGAAATCAATACAATTAATAGAATTTTATATATAAGTTTCAACTATTAACATGGTTAAGCCAGATTTTCTACATTTTTTAACCTGTGGAAAGTCTTCTTGATATATATGTTATGTGCAACTAATAATGTTATGTATAGGAATACCTCAAGTTTTTCATATTTTGGCCTCAAATGTAGTCTTATGTCACATGTGGGAGGAAAGCCAAGCTTTGCTTTTCCTACAAAACATTTACCTATTGGAGGCCCTCTTAATACAGAAATTTTTAAATTCAAAACAAACAATAGATTTAAAAGTAAATTTATGTAGATCAAAAAATAAAACTTTAAAATTAAATGACTTTAATATTATACAAATATTTTAAAAGCCCCAAAAGTGATTTGCTACATTAATTAATTGATTCAACTTAAATTAATTAATTAATTGAATTAATTAAAAATTCTTGCATGTGTTTCAATGGCCTTAGTATGAGACAAATTGTTCTGTTGTAGTCTCTATACAGATCACAGAGAGGTAATTCAGCTTTTCTCTAGATTGATGATTGAAACTAGTTTCTTAATAGCTGGAGTGTGTTCATGTCTAGTACTGCTTTTAGTTTTATGTATGTGCTGGATAGTTTTATGTCAGTTGGACACAAACCAATGTCATCTGAGAGGAGGAAACTTCAATTAATAAATGCTTTCTAGGACACTGGAAGGAGGGCTCTTCAGTGAAGAACACTGCTCTTACAAAGGTCCTGTGTACAATTTCCAGTACCCACATGGCAGCTCACAACTTTCTATAACTGTCTATAGTCTCAGGGGATCTGATTCCTTCTTTTGATATACAGACAAAAGACCCCTATAAATAAAATATACAAATAAATATTTACAAAATAAAAGAATATGTTTGCATAATATCAGGCTGTAGGCAAACCAATGGGACTTTTTCTTAATTAGTGATGGACATTGAGAGGGCCCAGCCAATTGTAGGTGGTGCTATCCATGGATTGGTGGTTCTGGGTTCTTTAAGAAAACAGACTGAGCAAGCCAGTGTAGCAAGCCAGAAACTCCTCCATCAGCTCCTGCTTCCAGATTCCTGTATGATTAGAGTTTCTGTCCAGAATTCCAACAATAATAGACTGCAGATGTGGGATCTTAAGTCAAATGAAACTTTTCTTTCCCAATTTGCTTTTGGTTATTGTGTTTTATCATAACAATAGTAATCCTAAATAGAATAGTGTACAAATATAGGAATTTTAATAAATTCTACTTTGAGGGATTCTTATAAACTATCATGTTGTAATGATAATTATATGTATAGAATTGACAAAAATATTCCCAAGATATATAAATTGCATTATAAAAGACTTGCTTGAATTCATGGTTATATGCATAGCTGGAGATACAGGCTACTTTGATCCATATGCTACAGGAACTGAATGTCTGAAGAAATATTTACAACCAGCATTGTCATTGGCACTAGTGAGAAAAAAAAATACTTTTCCTAAAATTTTATACATGAAAGTTAGCAGATTTTTCCATTGATCTGTTTCTCATTTTATACGTTTCAAACCATACATTTTTTTCTGTTACCTATGACTCCTCTGTATTAGGAATGGCAAGGTCCGGGGTGCTTATTCATATTACTGATGACAATGTAATAACTATAACTTACTTCCCTTTGATTATAGGAACCTTTGAAGGTCAGAGTTCCCCAGCTTTCTCAAAGCTTAGATATTCCACAACTGACTGTGTGAATATGTATGTAAACATATGTGCATGAATGTATGTGTGAGCATGTCTATGTGGTTTTTTCCTCTGCTTTTTCTAAAATTAAGTTCTAAAATATACTATTTGTGACCTAAGGTTTGTTGTACTCTAAAGCATAAAATTCTTTGTGATTTTCACATTTGAATGCTTTCAGTAATTTAGAGAGCAGGGAAGTTGGAAGAGTATGTTTTGATCTAAGAAACGAAAGGAAGAGCTTGTTTAAACTGCTGAAGGAAAAATAGTGAATGATGCAAAGCCAAGGACATACTGACTTTAAAAAGGGGTTTTCACCAAGTGATTAGCTATACAAATTATTGGTCTCATAGGTCAGGAAACATCTTGTTTCATAGTCACATGGGGTTGAATGTATGAAACAATCAACTTAGAATAGAGTCTCAAGAGACTGAAGTGTAATTGTAAATGTTTAATGATCAACATAAAATAAAACTATTCAGCCAAAACACTTGTGTTAGCATCACAAGGTTTATCTTCCTATAGATGACCATGGAAGGCAAGAAAGTATGTTTATGAAGGTACCTGGTGGATGTGAATGAGAGCATGGAGCAAAGCTTCTCAATCTGTAGGTGTTGAACCATCCTTTGCCATGTCTGTGGGCTAAGGTTTGCTCTTCTGGATGTAGTGGTATTTCTATCTGATCAACAGCGTTGTTCCCATATATTCAGGATGCCGCTATGACTTAAAACACAATACTTGGTATGAGAGCAGTTTTTAATCCTTTAGATGATAGAAAATGCATACTTTATGTTTAAAAAATCAAATTCTTTTGTCCAAGTAGTAACACCTATATTGACAAAGCAGAAGACTTAGAACAGGCCATTGAATCCTTCACATACATTCTCAAGTCCTTCTTAATGGCACTTACCCAAATAAATATGAATATTATAACTAGTAGAATTTCTTTATTATCAGTATTCGCATATTTTCTATTTTTTTTTTACCAGTTTATAAAGATTTAGCTTGCAGGTACCCAGTGTTCTTTAATGTTCCTTCTTTCCAACTTAGTATGCAATTCTGTTCCTAAAGATTTTAATTCAGAATACTAAATAATATTCTTGTATCTTTTTGTTCTGAGAATTCTGAGTGAGAGCTTTACTTTCTGATTTATACAACATAGATACTATTCCTTTCTATTTTTCTCTTGAGCTCATATTTCTTCTAGCTCCTATTAATTGTATTACTTTTACACTGCTGAGATTTGACAGTTATTCACTACACGGGACATTAAAAAATTCATTAAACACAAGACTAATAGTGTTCACATTCTCTTGTGAATTAACTAGTAAGAAGAAAAAAATTAAGGCACTAGGGAGATGTGTCAATGTTTAGAAACACATGTTGCTTTTTCAGAGACTCTGGATTTAGTTTCCAGAATTCTGCTATACCACTACTTCTTTAACTCCAGTTACATGGGACTAGTAGTCCTCTTTTAGCTTCTGAGGGCACCAGACTTGCATATGGTACAATGCAGGCAAAATACATGCATGCAAACTACATGCATAAAATTATTTTTTTAAAATTAGGAGATTAGACAAAGATAAAGTTTTGTGCCCAAAGACAATGGCCTTTTGGATCCTGTACATTTCTTTGCTCACAAACTCCTGGAAAGATTCCTCAAAGTGTTCAGTTTGAGATATACTTAAGCAGTATTTTGCATATGCATTGTGTCCTTCTGCTTGGAACACAAATGCAAAAGCCTGCTAGGTCAGGATAACCCACATTACTGTGTTTTTTGGTGTCAGGTAGACAGTGTGATGTTATTATCAATTGAGCATGCATACAACTTCAGCATAGGCATAAATAATTTCATGTCAAAAGGAAGCTAGAGAAATACGCAATTCAGGTAATGTTTTTCCTCTAACCTTGCAAAGTGTGAAATCTAACAAAAAGATCCATTATGGTTTTGTAATTCACTTCACTGAGTGCTGTTTTTCCCCTTTTGATTCAATGCTTTGTCTTCTTGCTCCTATTTTCCATGTTGTTTGGTCTTATCAATAATCTCTTTCCTTTTTTCTTGCTTCATTTTGTAAACTGTGGTTAAAGTTGACAAGGTAGGATGACTATAGAAATAAAATTTGTTTCTGAGTGAGTCATGGGAATTCTAAACCCAACATATTAAAAGCTAAAGCCATCATCTTACCTTCAGCCCAACCTCTTCTGTGTCCCTCATTTTAGGTTATCATGCTCCAGTGAGAAAGTAGAGAAAGTAGAAAAGTAGAGAAAGCATCCCAGGGTCCTTCCTTCATTCTCCTTCTGTCTGCTGTAAAGTTATTCTCTGTTGTATCTTATAGGGGGCACTGGGTTAGGGAAACTTGCTCTGTCTTTGTGAATGCTACCTAGGTTTGGAATGTTATTCTAAACCCTCTCACTAAGAAATTACTGATATTTAACTGTGCAGGCCTACTAGTCTTACTCTGAGAGAAAATGAACTTTCTTATATTCAGTCTTGATTAAATAAGTTTTTGCTTATTTGTTTGTTTGTGTTGGTGTGTGTGTGTGTGTGTGTGTGTGTGTATGTGTGTGTAAAGACTTATTGTCTTTTCAGTTCATACATAGAAATGCCTCAAATACCAGACATTTTTGTGGCCAATCATTGTATCATTGTATAGAATTGTTTAACCCATCATGCCACCGTCTTTTATACCTATTCTGGTCATTTTTTTGGAACTACACACAAAACTAAGTCATATGGTAAAAAGGGACATAAGTTGCCTCCTCAGATTGGATTGCAAGCAAATCTGTTGGAGATATTCTTAATTAATTATTAACTAAGAGGGCCTGGCTGATGATGGACTATATAAGAAAGCATATTGAACAAGTCATGGGGAAAATGTCAGTAAGTAACACTCCTCAATGGTCTCTGCTTCATTTTCAGCCTCCAACTTCCTGACTTGATTCCTGCCCTAAATTCTCTGCATAATGGACTCAAACTGTACAATGAAATCAACCATTGTTTCTTCTAAGATGATTTTAATCACATTGACAGAAAGGAAACTAGGGCAATACTTTTTGTTATCCATTTATTCCAGCCTCAAATTCCCCAAGCTGTGTGACCATTGCTTAGAATCTTGAGTTTGGTAAAGCTAATAGAAGTTTATTGTTCTAGATGTTTGGAGTCTGAGTGAGAGCAAACTAAGTGTTAGGATATAAAGATGATACATTTCATCCTCTGTTTTATGGTAAGTTCTAGCCTGTCTTAGTTAGGGTTTCAATTGCTGTGAAGAGACATCCTGGCCACAGCAATTTTTATAAAAGAAAACATTTAATTTGTATGGCTTACAGTTTCAAAGATTTAGTCCATTATCATCATGGCAGGAAACATGCAGGCAGGCATGGTGCTGGAGAAGTAGAGAGTTCTATGTTTTGATGTGAGGCAGTAGAAAATGTATTTAAACACAAGAGACCTGAAAGGACAACCTCACAGTGACACATTTCTTCTAACAAGGCCAAGTGTTCTCCAACAAAGCTAAACCTCCTAAAAGTTCCATTCTTTTTGGCGGCCATTTTATTTCAAACCACCACATAGCTAGATCCACAACATAATTTTCAGAGTAATTTAAATATGCACAATTTAACTAGCTAACATGCCTTCAAAAGAAAACAGTGCAATGGCAATCAATGGAATATGTCCCTATGGGCAAATTCAGAATAAAACAGACAAGTTGGGAATATTATTTGGCTGGAAAGCAAAAGGAAATCATGAAGTTTGCAGGTAAGTAGATTAGCCTAGAAAAGATTATGTAGAGTGAGGTAACCCAGACCCACAAAGACAAATCTCTCATATTGTCTCTCAGCTGTTGGTTCAAACTCCCAAATCTTTAGATATGTGTCACTACCACCTCTCTTTAAAGAAACTTCTCTTTACAATAAGTGGGGATGATCACAGAAAACCACATGTAGAAATAATGTAGATATCTCCAACCCCAGTATATAAATTTATAACACAACCCCTGCAATTGCGAATTAAAAAACATTATAGAAGATGGTGTGGAAAGATTTTTAAGAACCAGAATACCAAGAAGCTTGCTATGAAACAATCTCTCCTAGAAATAGAAATGACTGCATAAACAAGACCAGAACAATGGTAATATCAACAAGCATGCTAATGTAGCAGGGAGGAAACTTTGTGTGGTCATGCCTCTAGACAAGGAACTATGCAAATAATGACTGTTGGGAGAGGGAGAATTAACTCCTTACAGGCTTGAGCCCCATTATTAGTTGTCTAATACCAAGTGGTCTAGACAATCATATATACATATCCAACAAACGTGAATTCAGCAGGTTGTATTTATATATTGATCTATGCATATACATACATATATATGTAACAAATATAATTTAAAAAAGAGGCTATCAACTTGAGAGTGGAGGAGGGAAGTGGGAGGTGAGAAATGTGAGAAATGTGATGTAAATTTATTAAATTAAAAATGTATAAAAATAAAAAATAAAATTTGAAATATGCTTTTAAGTTAAATATGTGATTCTGTGATGAGTCAAGATTTAGCCACTAAGTCTATCCCTTTAAGAGGAGCAAGATTGTACTGTTGCAGGATCATACTACTAGGTATAAAAATGCTGAATTTTAGCAGCATTAGTCAACAGCTCTTGAAGGTAATTAAGAAATTAGAGAATAAATTTCCCATTCAGAAAGGGTTTTTTTTTTGTGTGTGTGTGTGTGTGTGAATGAGTTTCAAGATAAGTTTTTAAATTATCATTTAGAGAAAAAAATGAAATAAGTTGTTAGATTTAAATTTAAAACCTGGATCAAATTTATCACAATGTATTGTTCAAGAATACCCATGAAGATCATTATTTAGCCTCCCACAAATGCAAAAAAATATTTATTTTACATTGATGCAATTAAGGAATTAAAGCTTACATTAAAAAACTTTCTTAGCCACATTGCCATGCCTAAAACCATATATAATGCCACATAGCTTGAAGAAGGCTTCAAATCTGATACAATATTGTTTATTTTTGAATTTTTAAGAACAAAATTTTCAGAATGTTTAAAATAGTAATTATAAAAAAGTTGCCCAAGGTATTCATATTTTTTAAAGAAAAGTCTATATTGAAAATATATCAAGAGAATTGGGTGAGGAGTCCATAAGAAAAGTTGTGTTGTCTATCTATCCTTTTAGCAAACAGGCATCACGGAATGTTGACATCTATAATGGGTACTAGGAGCTCTCAGTGATTAAGCATAGTGTCCATAAGAATTTGCAATCTATTGGGTAAAATATGTGGCGACCTCTCTCTCTCTCTCTGAAGCCATCCTTTTAAAAAGAGAGAGAGAGAAATGAGTCTAAATGCTTCTTTCTTCTGCTACATATAAGGCAAAAATGTCCTTTTAGGCTTTATATACTGGATTTTGAGTAATTCTTCCTATGAAAACATGAATATAGACTATTTCTACAAAGAGCTTTGTTTTAAAATTTCTGTCTTCTAACCCTAATAAGATGCAGATGGTGGCTATAGCACAAGACTGTTTCAGAGCAGTTTCTTTTGGGTCTGATGGCCTGTATGGCCTGAGTAGCTTGTTCACTCTGTTCACAGAAGGTTCCTGATCAACACTGTATTTTCCTATGATTCATCATACTTAGAAACTTCATGGTACAATTCCGTTACCTAAGAATCATATTAAACATATCATCCCCCACCCCCTTAAAATGCACTCAAGTTGACATAGCATATGTTGATTTTGGTTATCTTTATACTTTTAAATACCTAAAAAATTAAGTACCTAAAATATGCAAAGACAATGGAGAAGTGAGTCAGGGCATGTTTGTGTCTTTTGTATTTCTCCACAGGAGCTTGTTGCTTGCAGAAGATGCTATTTTGTAGGTTTCTCTCTGAGCATCACATCTCCTGCTTTATATTAGAATTACTCTTTCCTGTGGGGGAAAGTTCTTCCTGCTCTCCATGGATTCTGTGAAGGAGTATCAGTGCAGACCCTCTGAGACCTGGCTGAACTGAACCACTAGGTTCCACTGGCTCATTGAAATTACTCCTGTGGGATTTAAACTCAACAGAGAAATAAGTTCTCTCCTGCAGGCTCTGCTAAAGTGAGGCGAGGTGAGCTTGGGTAATTGCATACTGTTCTTTGTCACCAGTTCATCTGCTCAGTTTTTGTCTATATGACAGGAGGGATGATTTATACAAGCTCATGGTAATATTCTTAGAATGTCAAGGAGTCTATCTCCATGAGAGGAATGTTCTAGAATAACTTTACTTAGGAGAAAGATAGTTTTTACAAAGTAGAGAATTCTGTCTCTGGGGGTTTTCAGAGTTATAATTTTCTTATTTCCAAGCATTGCAATATCTTGTTACTGCAGAATAAGTTTAGAAACTAAAACTAAAGTTCCTGGCTTTTTCTATTTCCACATATCAGCTAAAGTTCTGTAGTTGAGATATAAAACAAACATTTAGCCATTTCTTCCTTTTTACATTTTTATTTGTGATGACTTTTGTATCCACAGACCCCAACAAGACCACTATGGAGCCGACTTTCAGATGCAAATGCAAAGACTTTTGAGCCCAGGCAAGGGCTTCTTTCTATACTCTTCTAGTGAGTGAGGGAGGAAGACCTGAGCCATGGTTACAAAGGGCTTATATAGGGAAAACTCACAAGCAATGAGCTATTTATTTTGGCATTCTAAGATTAGGTGAGGGAACATAGGGTAAAGTAATCTTTTGAAATTATTGGTCAGGCTATAGGCATGGAATTGCTAATGGTTATAGAATGCTGACAGGATTTATGGTAAGATATGGGATGTTTACAGAGACATCTGGCTCTTGTTAAATTTTAGTACCATGCCTCCTGTTTGACTGTCTGGGATGTTTGCTTTAAATTCTGCTGTCACAGAACATTTTTGGAGCTTGAGTTTAGCTCTTAGTCACCATGGAGGCCTGTTTTCAGGTTGGTGTCGGTTTACTCTTAATGATATTTTAAATGTTTAAATGTACACACACACACACACAATTTCTATCTGAAGCCTACAAAATATTCTCCATAAAAAGTATGTTTTCCCTATTGCTGCTGAGTTGTGCTGGTAGCACGGGCCTATACTGCCTACCTCTGAAGTGAAGAGAAATGAAGCAAGGATCTCCCTGAACTGTTTAGTTGTACTATCTCTCTGTTGCCCGTTTCATGAGAATATGAATAATCACTCTAGTTCCCAGATTCACCATCCCTCATTCTTATGAGTTAGTTTCTACATTTCCAAACATAATGCACTCAGTAGATTCTTCATGACACAGAGAGTGGGAAGGACAAATTAGAATTAAGGATCATATTGTAGTCACCTCCTATGCAGGTGAACCACAGACTAAGGAAAAATGATCAACACTTAGATCTTTATTGCTCAACTTAACTGTGTCCTAACTCTCTTAGTTCTTAAAGGAATGTACCAGGGCTGGCATGGCATGGAATGTGCTGGCTTGGGCCTAGGAATCCTGATTAGGGATAACAATGGGAAGAAGTAAAGTCAGACACATGGATACGTGCACAGGAAGACTGATGTTGGACTGAGATGTGTAAGACCTCACAATTGAGGCTTCATCTGCTTCCCACAAGAACATATTTTTTGATAAAAGGTGTAATTTTAGCCAAAAGCAGTTTTTGTTTAAGAGTGAACCAAAACTTATGTGATTTCATCTTATCACTTAACAAGTTATTCATCACCTCTCTGCTTTCACAAAGGTAGATTAACTTTTGTAGTACAACTACCTTTGGACACAAACCTTGAGTTTGTACTTCCCTTTTTTGTAATTGTGACATCTCTGTAGTAATTGTCCACCTCTAAGAGAAATAAATAGTGAAAGCCATAAAATAATTTTTAGATCTTAGGTTTCAGGAGATTTCAGGTTAATGCAGAAATGCTGGAGTCAAAATCACAAATGCTTTGACATGTCATATGACCTAGACTAAGAGCTTTTAACATTTTTTTTCTGATGGGAAAGATTCCTTAGAGAAATGTGTACTATCAATTAAGTGTACTAATGCAAGAATAGCTATGCTTACATTTCAGCAAATAATTCAACTACCAGTAATTTTATGAATCAGATTTTGATTCAGAGATTAAAATATTACAATGTCAAAAAATGTTTATGAGTCATATGCTGGAGACACCAGTGTAGGTTTTTATTAATATTTACTTATGTAAGATCAAAAGAGACAGATTCAGAAACAAAGATACTACATGTAGGTAAAGGAAAAGCCATGTCTTTACTGTAATAATGAGAGTTTCTCATTATTAATGTAAATGCTAAATATTTAAACTGTATCAATATTTTTAGTTAAAACAGAAATTATACATACTTATAGGGCACATGTGATATTTTGATACCTGTATATCTTGTGAGGATCAGATGATGTTTATTGGTGTTGCTATCACCTTAAAATATTTTTTAGTTTTTGCATAGGTGATAGTGAGACCTCTCTGTGGGCTCTTTTGTAATGTTGAATTAGTTGTACCAGTCTTGCTTCTTTTACATCAGGAATTTTCCTCCTAGGCACTTTAACTTCATCATGATATGCACACTCTCTAATAGTCTTCTCCTCTACTCTTCCCCATCCTGTGATAACTACGGACATTTTTAAGAGAAGTAGCAAATCTTATCTTTGCAACCCAAACAATAAAATAAGGCTGTTGCTACAAAAACATAACTGTGGTGTACATTTTTAAAGTATTTATGTTTTATTAAAATGTAAGGCCATGCAAAGTCATTGATATGACTTGAGCATTACAAAGGAACATCCAAGGCTATATATTGTTGGCAGTAGCAAAAAAGAATTGCAGATTCTAACAGTTGATTCTCGTCAACATCATTAATTGCTTGTGAGAAAACCACTTCAGGATTATTATTATCATTATCTTCATATATATTGAGTTTAGAAACTATAAATTTCTTAGCTCTTTAGACAAACATACATTGAAGCATTTAGAGTTGCATATGGAGATTTATTGAATACACAAAACACACTAAAATATAAACAAATGCCATGAGAATTTTTATCTTTATATAAGATGTTTGTAATGTTAGAAAATAGTAGTTTTAAAGCTCCCTATTTTTTTTCTGAAGTAAAATTATCTCTGGGCTTAAATATGAATTATGTAAGCAAATCAGTTTTAGTGTTTGCATCCTGAGGAGAAAAAGTATGAGAAACAAACAAAAATTCTACATAGTTCATTAACCATACTAATAAATTTTCTACTTGTAAGATAATCTAATAATTTCATAGACCATTAAAACATTGGAGAAACTTATAAGCTAAGATTTTTGAAGTTTTGACATACTCTTTATAAAGGGAAAAATGTAAGATTTTTCTCCAGTGAGTTCAAAACCTTTCCAAACCTTTTTGGCATTCTGTGTCAGGCTTACATTTGCCAATTACTGAACATTGTGAGAGAGACCTCATTACACTGCCTTTGCCTAAGGAATAAGCCTGTGCAGGAGGCACTAGTTTTCTTTATTTACTCAAATTCTCACTCTGAATTCCATTTCCAGTTTGGAGTTTTGATGGTCTTAAAGATGAAAATGAACATCTGATTCCCTGTGTCAGGTGCTGAGATACTTTTCATACATTCTCTACCCAAAGAGAAACCCTCATGTCTTCTTGAAGATTAAGAAAAAACCCTTGTGTGCATATGCTACATTTTTGTCCATTTCTCTATTAAGGGACAGTTGGGCTGATTCCAATACTTGTCTGCTGTGAGCAGTGCTGCTCTAATATAGATGTGTATGTTTCTCTGCCATATATTGACCCAGCATTCTTTGGGTATAACCAAAGCATATAGTGGAGTCATCTTGTAGTTCTATTTTCACTTTTTTTGAAAAGCTTCCATAATGTCTCTATGCTTTTATGTTCCCACTAACAGCACTGACAGACTCCATTTACTCCACATCTTTGTTGTTTGTTTTCTTAAAGGTAAAAAAAAAGGTTGAGGTAAATATAGTTTCAGTTTAAGTCTCCTTGATGGCTAACATTTTTGAGAATCATACCATGTTATTTGTTGGAAATTAATGAAACAATAGGTCATATTAAATTAAATAATTAAAAGGTAGAAAGACAAATATTGCATATTTTTTCTTGTTTGTAGGTATTAGAATTCTTTCCAGATAGATTAAAAAAATATTTTAGTTCCCATAGAAGATAAGTAAACTGGCTTGAATTCTGCCAAAACAGGCAAGTCAACATCTTTCATGGAGGACAGAGAACCTTTCTGATTCTCTCCCCAAGAACTTATTTTCAAATAATGTGGGTAGAGAAGAAGGGATCATAAGGCCCTAAGCCTTCCTAAATATTTACAAGTATTTCACAGTAGTCTGGGGAAGAGACAGATTTTCTTCCATGGTAAAGGAAATGTTAAGAAGCTCTTGCTTCTATTCACAACTCCTCACCTAGGGTTTATAAGCAATTGTTATGCAACCCAATGGTCAAGTAAAAAAGCTGAAGTATCCATGGAAGTAGAAGGGAGCTTTGTGGGAAGAGGGAGAGAGCAGTGGGAAGGAGAAAATCTCTGAGTAACAATGAGGGATAAAGATGATACAAACACACATCTGTATTTGTGAAAATGCCACAACAATATGAAGAAAGCATGGAAACTGGTAATGACAAAGAGACTAATGATGAAAAGTAACAGAGTTTTTAGGAAAGAAATGAGACAGAGTATGGGTAAAATACATATATGTTGGAAAGATGTTTTAGAGAACCAAATACTGTGTACCCTCAACTACAATCTCCCAGATTATCATTATGTTGAATTCGATGGGCTACTGAGAAAAGATAATGATTATGTCTGAGTATTTGAAAGACAGACCCTTGTCATTTGTTCTTAGTGTATAAAAATATGTGTAATCTATGATTTATCTATACATGGAAAAGTAGTGTTTATTTGAATGAGAACAAAGAATTCATGGTGGGTTGAGGCTTCATGTTTCAATGAACATATAAAACTTTTGTTTTTGACATATCCATATAAAATTGAAATAACAGTACAATCTTCAGAAGGTTTATGGCACTTTGTTATATGACAGCTGTGATTAAAAGGTCACTTCAGAAGGACATAGATGTTCAACATAGATGCTCAGGCTCTAGAAGTTGAGATAAAAAGGGTTCCCTTTGCAGTGATATGTGTAGACTAATAGTGACTTAAGCTATATATCCTTTACTTGCTTACTGTTGGGGTTTGAAAGAAAATGCCCCCCAAAGGGAAAGTCAGTACTGAAAGGTATAACCTTATTGGAATAGATGTGATCTTGTTGGAGGAAGTGTGTTCCTGCAGAGGTAGGCTTTGAGGTCTCATATATGCTCAAGCTATGCCCAATGAGTCAGTCTACTTCCTGTTGCCTGTATATCAACAAGTAACAACTACCTCTCCAGCATCATATCTGCCACCCTGCCACCATATCCCAACATAGTGATAATGGACTGAACTAAGCCAACACATTTAAATGTTTTCTTTGTAAGAATCACTGCAGTCATATTGTCTCTGGTATTTCTTCACAGCAATAGAACTAAGACAGTGTGTGTGTGTGTATGTGTGTGTGAGTATGCACATATGCTGTGGTATGTTTATGGTGACCAGAGGACAACTTGCAGAAGTGGGTGCTCTCCTTCCATCATGTGGGTCACAAGTATGTAAGCTTGACATCAGGTTGTTAACACACTGAGTCAGCTGATCCCTGCAATGACTTTTCCTCTTAGCTGGTTTTTCCCATTTGCTTTCTTTTCAAAGTCAGAATTAAGCAGTTACTCCCATGACTGAGAATGTTGCAGTAATTCATCCTGAAGTGTGAGATTTCAAGTTTTGTATTTTCTCAGCCATTTGTGCTATAAGGTTATTGTAATTAGTTTATAATGATAAGTAAGATGATCTCCACTAAAATAAAAATGTGATTTGTGAAATATTTGTAAAGAGAGTTGGTTTGACTATTTAATAAAATATTCTTGCAATGAGTCATTAGAAATTTTAGACAAAATATGTCTTGATATGTTTCAGTTGAAGAGCTGTCTTGAGTCAGGCCATGTATTCATGAGACTCTTCAGTGAATTAACCCAAATAAACTGAGAGATTATTCAGATTGAAAGAAAGTTAAGAACCAAATTATGGAGAAGAATCAAAAATAGAAATTTTAGGTGTGCCCCTGGGCTCTTTTTTATTATTATCTTTTTAATTTACCAATAGAATAAAGTGGTTAATCTTAGTGATGTTTCCTAAGGCTGTGGGAACACTTGAGCATTTGATGCTGACTCTAACATCCCTGGATATTATAGAAGAGGACACCAGCTCTAGGTCAGTGGTGCATATTATCTGAGCATTGGTGACTCATTTCTCAATTAAGATTGGGAGAATGCAAATCTAGAAGTAGCTCCTTCTGGAAGAAGAGCTAGTCATGGGTCCTTGGGAGCACCATAGATGCTTTACAGATGTAAGGTATAATTTTATACCGTACAGGAGCCATAACTGTTCAAAGTGTGGAATCATCTGTGTAAAACTTGGACTGATTTAACCAAACAGATGCATTTTAGATTGTAATCTCAGATCTTCCATCCTGCTGTGGTTCTCTGTTCAGATTAGCCCACATTAGCTTTTTCCTTACATTAAACAGTTGGTATGGGGGAACCTTGGACAGTATTATGATTGATTATTAGTTCTTGTTTCTGCTTCACAGTGACCAGTGAGTGTTATACAAGCAGACAAATGCATATCCTAGATATTTTTTAGCTTTGAAACAAATATGGTTGCTTTGTTTTGTATTATTGAGATAAGTCTCACTCTGTAGCCCTGGATAGCTTAGAAAGGAAAATGTTTCTATGATCTGAATTTTCTTTTTTTTAAAATTTATTTATATATTTATTATTTGGTGATTTGACATCATGCATCCCATCAAACCCAGTTATCAGAACTCTCAGATTTATACCCACTCTTATGATCTCCCCATTCACAAAACAGCCATTCATGCTGCTCATTTACTTACTGGAGCAAAATTAAACTCCCTGTGGCCAGACCCTTAAAGAAAACAAGTCTTTCCTCACCCATATCCCTACCAGAGGCCATCAATACAGAAGTGAGACACTGTGTCATTTAGCTATTTTCTAGCCTTGAACTCCTATATTCTCTCTCTCTCTTTTTAAAATCCACTAAGGAGTACATCCCCTGCTTCTCTTTCTGGGATTGTGATACCTCACTCAGGAGGATATTCTCCATACCCATCTATTTGCCTATAAATTTTATTTTATCATTTTTTTCTTACTGCTGAAAAGTACTCCATTGTGTAGATGTGTCGCACTCAGCCTCGCCAGCAAGGAAAACGCAACACTGGATCCTTCTCTTTGCAGTTTATTCGGGCCTTTTATTATCTTCTTGTCTTTCACTCACTCACTCTCACTCTCACTCTCAGACATATGATGACTCACTCACTCTCTCACGAACGACCC
Source organism: Sigmodon hispidus (assembly GCA_004025045.1). NCBI lineage: Eukaryota > Metazoa > Chordata > Mammalia > Rodentia > Cricetidae > Sigmodon > Sigmodon hispidus. The sequence continues at coordinate 95,740 of PVIH01004056.1, read as the reverse complement.
CCGGGTGGAAATCCGCTCGTGGCTAAATACCCTCTGGGCCTCCAATCCCAGTAAGCCACGTGGACATTGCCCATAGGTCCCAAGGCGCAGGAAGCAAGCCACCATCCTTGCCTGCAGCCAATAAAGAGTTGTTTACTCCCCAGAGCACTCACCATCCCATCAGGAAGGTGGAAGGTGGAAACCAGCTCTACCTTTAGGGCGTGGTATAACGCAGCTCCCTACATAGATGTACCACAGTTTGTTAATTCGTTCTTCATTTGAGGGGCATCTAGGTTGTTTCCAGGTTCTTGCTAATAAAATAATGCTGCTATGAACATAGTTGAGCTAATGCTTTTGGGGTGCGAATGTGCATCTTTAGGGTATATGCCTAAGAGTGGTATTGCTGGATCCTTGGGGAGATTGATTTCCAGTTTTCTGAGAAATTGCTACACTGCATTCCAGAGTGGCTGAACAAGCTTACACTCCCACCAACAATGGAGAAGTGTTCCCCTTGTTCTGCAACCTCTCCAGCATAGGCTGTCATCTGTGTCTTTTATCTTAGCCAATCTGACAGGTGTAAGGTGGTATATCAAAGTTGTTTTCATCTACAATTCTTTGATGGGTAAAGATGTTAAGTACTTTTTCAAGTGTCTTTCAGCCATTTGTAATTCTTCTGCTGAGAATTCCCATTTTAGTTCTGAACTCAATTTTTTAATTGTGCTATTAAAGGTTTGGGGCTCTAGTTTCTTGAGTTCTCTATATATTTTAGAGATCAATGCTCTGTCACTTGTAGGGTTGGTGAAAATCTTTTCCCACTGTATAGGCTGTTGTTTTGTATTATTGACTGTGTCCTTGGCCTTACAGAAGCTTCTAAGTTTCAGGAGGTCCCTCTTATTGTTTGTTATTCTTAGTGTCTGTGCTACTGGTGTTAAATATAGGAAGTGGTCACCTGTGCCAATGCATCCAACTTTCTTTTCTATCAAGTTTAGTGTAGCTGGGTTTATGTTGAGAGCTTTGATCCACTTGGATCTGAGTTTTGTGCAAGGTGATAGGTTTGGATCTATTTGCATTTTTCAACACACTATCATCCAGTTATGCCAACATAATTTGATGAAGATACTGTCTTTCTTCCATTGTATATTTTTGGCCTCTTGCTCAAAAATTAAGTGTTCACAGTTGTGTGGGTAATTGTTGGGGTCTACAATTTGATTCCATTGATCTACAATTCTGTTTTTGTTCCATGACCAAGCTGTTTTTTATTACTGTAGCTCTATAATATAATTTGAAATCTGGGATGTTGATACCTCCCAAGTTTCTTTTGTTGAGCAAAATTCTCTTGACAATCCTGGCTTTCCTGTTATTCCAAGTATTACTGTTATTCTTTCAAGGTCTGTATAAAATTGTGTTGGGATTGTGATGGGAATTGCATTGAATCTGTAGATTGCTTTTGGTAAAATTGCCATTTTCATTATGTTGATCCTACCTACCCATGAACATTGGGATCTTTCCCATTTCTTATATCCTTTTCAATTTCTTTCTTCAGAAATTTAAAGCTTTTGTCAAACAGATCTGATATTCACTTAGTTATAATTACACCAAGGTATTTAATGCTATTTGCAGCTATTATAAAAGGTGATGTTTCCCTTATTTCTTTTTAAGCCCTTTTATCTTTAGTGTATAGGAGGGTTACTGATTTCTTTGAGTTAATCTTGTATCCTGCTACCTTGGTGAAGGTGTTCATCAACTGTAAAAGTTCCTTGGTAGGCTTTTGTGAGTCACTTATATATACAATCATGTCATCTGCAAACAGATAGTTTCACTTCTTCTTTTCCAGTTTGTATCCCCTTAAACTCTTTTTGTTGTTCTCTTTTTGCTTTAGCTAAAACTTCAAGAACTATGTTGAATAGATAAAGGGAGAGGAGACAGCCTTGTCTAGTTTCTGATTTTAGTGGGATTACTTTTAGTTTTTCTCCATTAAGTTTGATGCTGGCTGTTGGCTTTTTGTAAATTACCTTTATTATATTTAGTTATTTTTCATGCATTCCTGATCTCTCCAGGACTTTTATCATAAAGGAGTGTTGGATTTTGTCAAAGACTTTTTCAGCATCTAAGGAGATGATGATGTGGTTGTTTTCCTTAAATTTGTTTATATGGTGGATGACATTTACACTTTTACATATGTAGGATCATCCCTGCATTTGTGGGATGAAGCCTACTTGATCATGCTTAATGACTTTATTTATTTGTTATTGGATTCAGTTTGCCAGAATTTGTTGATAATATTTGAATCAGTGTTCAGAAACAAAATTGGTCTGTAATTCATTTTTGTTGTTGTGTCTTTGACTAGCTTGGGTATTAGAGTTATTGTAGCCTCATAAAAAGAGTTTTGCAATATTCCTTCAGTTTCTACTGTATGAAACAGTTTGAGGAGTATTGTATTAACTCTTCTTTGAATGTCTAGTAGAACTCTACACTGAAATCTTCTGTACCAGGGCTTTTTTTGTTTTTTTTTTTTTTTTTAATTTGGGAGACTTTTAATGACAGCTTCAATTTTCTTTAGTGTTATAGGACTATTTAGGCCATTAATCTGATCTGGATTTAATTTTGGTAACTGGTACCTGTCGAGAAAGCTGCCCATTTCTTCTAGATTCTTCATTTTTGTGCAGTGTAGATTTTCAAAGTATGACTTGATAATTCTTTGGATTTCTTGGGGTGTCTGTTTTTAATGTCCCCCTTTTCATTTCTGAGTTCGTTAATTTTGATACTCTCTGCTTTTTGGTTAGTTTGGGTAAAGGTTTATCTATATTGTTGACTTTCTCAAAGAACCAACTCTTTGATTCATTGATTATTTGTATTGTTCTTTTTGTTTCAATTGTGTTGATTTCAAATCTAAGTTCAAGATTAGCCTGGGTAACTTAGTGAGACACTGTCTCAAAATCAAAAGTAAAGAAAGGGCTAAGAATAGACAGCTCAACAGTGGAGTGCTTGCAAGGACCCATGAAGCCCTGGGTTCAGTACCAAGGGAGAGAGGCTAGGAAAAGACATATTATTCAAAACTTCACCTGAACATACTGCAGCTGTCTACATGAAAACTAGCTAGGAAGCTGAGAAAAAGCCAAAGCCTAAAATGGTCTTTACAGCTATAGAAATGGAACTCTGAATAGTACTGCAGCATATATGAGAAGACTTTCTCCATCCCTCAATCAATTTGTTTCAGATTTAAAATCAAAATGTTAATTAAAAATGTTAATTGATAATGATATTAGAAATTTTGATAAGTGTGCCCAGTTAGAGATTGTTCCAAGTTGCTTAAAATCTATTGGGAATCATTAACCAAACAGTCAATATGTAGAGCACAAAAATGTTTATGACTTTTGAGCATTCTTAGCAAGCTGTAATTACTGAACAGAAACTTTATAAGCAGAAAAACTTGATTTATAAAGTCAAGGGAAAAACTCAACTAATAAATAATCAACACATAGAAAACAGATGGGGTGATTTTTAAATATTAGAAATTTGTTTCTTATGGTTGTGGAAGTTGGTAATACTTAGATGTCAGTGATAGTTTTGAAAGCAGGTTTCTTGAAGGATCGTCCCTTATTGGATGACAAGTGACAAGAATGGAGTTGCTTGTCTTTTTTAAGAACACCTTCCAACAAAATGTCATCAGTCCATTTAGGACACACACAGCCTCCCCAGCGTCAGAGTCACCTTTTTTCCTCATAATACTATTATGATGGTAATTAAGCTGCACCATAAGTTTGGGAAGGAACAAGCTGTCACAGCACAGTGGTCCTATCTAAATGAAATCTGGAAAATCTGTGCTTTTCTAGTAAGTAACTAAATTTGGTTTTGCTTTAACTGAATGAGCATTTTAGAAAATTTATTAAATGTATTTGCAAAAGACACATAGAGTAGAGGGAAAGCTATAAAAATATGGTGGCTGATACACTTACATGTTTTAAAATAAAACCACATTTTTATTTTATGTTTTTGTCCAGTAAAATTTTAAAGAACTTACAAAGTACATTGTTACTTGCAGAATTTTTTTCCCATTAAAAATATGGCATGTCTGGCCAGGCAGGTGGTGATGGCATACTCCTTTAGTCCTAGAGCTCAGGAAGCAAAGGAAGGCAGATCTCTGTGAGTTCAAGCCTAGCCTTATCTACATACTGAGTTTCAGAGTAGTCAGAGTGGATAAACAGAGAAACAAAAACCAAAACCAAACATAAAAATGACATACCCACATGTTTGGTGGCACATGCCTTTAAGTTTAGCACTTGAGAGGCAGGAGAGAGATCTCTATGAATTCAAAGCCAGCCTGGTAGTTCCAGAACAGCAAGGGCTACATAGTCAGTCCCCGTGTGACAATGTGTTGTTATATGTTAGCAAAACAACAATAAGAACAAAATGACATAACAAGACAAATCAATTGAGAATATCAACATTTGTAACATTAATCACATAATTCAACTCTGAGGATTGTGGTTAAATGTGTTAAAATATTAAAAAAATATCTTGCTTAAAATAGCATTCTTCAGCAATGTGCATGCAACATGATACTGGAGATATATGCAATTAAGAATGTTATTAAAAATATAGATGTATGAAACATTATCACTGTCCTCTTAATTTCTTTAGTTTGTGTGTACACACTACCCTTTTGTATGCATAGACTCAAAATAGATTTGTAATGTTATTATTTTTATGTATAAATCTCGTTTTATTTTTATTTTTATATATTTATTTATTTTGCAAATAAAACCATTAGTTTTCTGTAACTTGTTTCTTAAAAGTACCATTAGCCTTTTAATAACATCATTGTAGATATACCTAGAGAAAAATCAGTATAAATGTAGATGTGTGTGTACATTGTAAGCATATGTTTTATAATTTAGTTATTTGGTGCTCTTTATCCTTAAAATGGTCTACATTGAACATTATATAGTTAGTTGTAACCTGATGAAAGAGGTGTAGCCTGGATTGCTGTGATGCTTTTCTTACAGAACATTTTAAATTCCTTACAATTATTATAACTTTATTAGCATGAAAATTTTACAATCAAGCATCTATTTTGCCAAATTCATTTTTATTGAACTACGTGTGCAGGGATTATCATTTTTGTTTGATTTTTCTTTGTCATCTCCCACCTTTAGTCCTTGAACACATCTCTCCAATTAAAATGTTGGAGATGGCAATAAAAGCTGTAAGCTACAAAGCAGTAATTCTCTATTTACTTCCCTTTCTAATATTCTTGAGACTCAAAATGACTATCAGGGCAGTCATTTCCCTTTAGTATGTAAAGTAAAACATGATATTAGAGTGTAGTAATGTGTGGCTCCTCAGAGGAAGCTGGATTGTTAAAGAAGTTGCCACTGGGATTAAATGATATGCCACTTTTAGCAGGTTTGGGTCTGGAATAAATATCCTAGACTTTCCTTTATAGCCATTTAATCTTCTCATGCTCTGTTAGACCAAAGCTATGCATAAATAAGACAGGAAATGACATGGGAATGGTGGATGCATTAGACAAATAACCATAAACAAAAGAGAAGAGTCAGATTTTTACCTGCTGTAAAATACTACAGATGATGGAACTACCTGGAAACCCCGAATAATGCAGATGGTATGCCAGTATTTTCTAAAACAAAAGGCAGCAACTAACCTACTATTCACAGATTATGCTTACAATCTGAATGTTGAAGGGTGTTTTCTCCATAATACCTTTTGTACATTGAAAGTTGGTCAAACACGGCACATTGTAGAAAGAAAATAAGCTGGCAGATGGTGACAAATACTATGTTGAGTATGTAGTGACCTAACACTGAGAAGGCAAAGACAAAGACATAAAACTCAGATGAAATAATTTAAAAGTTTTCCATTGATTGTTTAATTTTTTCTTTAAAAAAGCCAAACATATCTGAAAACCTGCAGGCTTATCCCCAAGGCTTGGACTGTTGTGTTTATTGATGTGCTAAAGGTGAACATGAATCACTAAGAAAAGGTTAAATTATTTATAATATCTTTATAATATATGGAAAGGGATATGTAAAAGTCATGGTATAGATCTGCACATGAAAGTGGCATTTATCTTCAAGCTGAAACAAACTAATGTATTTTGAAGTCTTCATAATGTCTTGGTACCAAATACAAGTGACTTTATTAAAATATGTGCATGAAAACGTAAGTTGGAAACAAGAAGCTTACTGTTGAGGACACATATAAAAGACAGCATCAGAGTTTTGTCTTAAAGACACACACACATCCTTCAAAATAAGGGATTCAGAGCATGACTAATCCATTGAATTATATCTGGATTGATTATATCTGTTAAGTACATAATTATTTGTTGAACACATTTTCATGTTTTTTTTTTATTTGCAAGAATCTCAACCTACCATTTACTAGCATAATAGATTTGTATCACCAAGTCCAGCTTTTAGATTGACTTTAAATATAGCTGCTCATGTCCAGATATAAATTATTTCATTTGTTTCATAATATTGAATAACTTGGTAGTTATATTTAGAAATTCAAATGAAGTTATGATGTTATGATTCATTTTAAAGATATGGGATTCTTGGCAAGGATGTCAGACAGATTTTTTTTAAAGGAGCAACCTCAAGACCTATAATACAGCTAGAGTGATATTGTGATACTTTCTGAAAGCACCTGGAATAGAGACAGCCGAGGCATAATACTAGCATTAGGTCCTAGACTCCAACACATCTGCTCACCAACCTCACTGTTCAAAATGATTTGTCAAGTGTCTGTCTTCAGATGCCTTGAGACTGGAAAAAAAATCTTCATTTTTATCAGACTGACACCTTCTGAATTGTCTAATACCTGAAACTAGAATAATTTCAATGTCTTCTCTTAGTGTCTCAACAATAGCAAAATTAGGATTTGCTGTTGAGAAATACCTCATTTATGAGTTGCTTGTCATATGTCCTGGCAGGTTTGTCAGTGATGAAAACATCATCTTTGCTTTTCCAAGTTTACCAGACAAGTGTTAGTGATTTGGCTGAATCAAAAATCACTTTGATTTTCTAATGTCATATTTGCTTTTGATGCTAAAACTTTCTATCAATTAATGGGCCAAAATTGAGTATAGCCCTTAAGGAAAGCATATAAAAATATGACAGGTATTTATTTGTAAAAGTTAAGTGGTGGAAAATAGAATTGCACTATTTAATAAATTATAATTTAGGCAACGAGAAAGGAGATTCATCATCTCACACAAAAATTTATTTCATATGTTTAATTCATAGTTTTCCTGAACAGTCTCAAATCATTAAATATGTAAACTGTCCTCTTTTACAAGGACCTTAAAATGATCAAATCAGCTTGAAATATAGTAAAAGACAAATTACAAATGGCAAATATATTGAAGTACCTCCCTTTGACTTTTCCCCTTGTCTATTCTCATTTCCAAATCTTAATCCCATTTTTATGTTCAGGCTGAAGTTTTTGTAAACAACATGCAGCTCCCATTTCAAATCCTACAGGTTTTTAGCATAGGTTAACTATAACACATGTTTCACCTGATGCAGATTTTTAGCTGCTTACAAGTTACACAATTTAATCTATACCTATGCATTTCTCATTCTACTTACACTGATAAATTTGTTGGGCTAGAATTGCCATGAGCCTGAAGATGTTTGGATAGTACACCATCGTCAGTTATATTATTCTGCTGTATAACAAATGAAGCAGCCCTACCTATGTTTTAATCTTAAACTCTATCCAGATGAGTGAAGATGCTCTTTATGTAGATCAACATTTTTCTTTTTCTCAGTATTGTCTTAACTTTTGGTTAACATTCCTTTTCCTGGACTTCCTGGTAATATTTTGTCATCATGGTTGGATACCTGCCTCACTCTTTATTGGTTTATTTTTTTAGTCAAATGTAATTGAATGTGTAGATTCCATTTTTATTAGAGGTGTACAAATTCTTTATTGAGAGCTCAGTAAGTACAGAGTGAGAACAAGTAAAGGAATGCTTTTAAGCAAGTCCAGGGTGTGGCCTCTGTGCTATTGAATGGGACCTAAAATATTTGCAGATGATGACATCATGTTGAAATGTTAAAAGGTTAAACCCATAAATGTTAAATGGTTATGCTAGTTAGGTTAGCTGTCAATTTAACGCATCCTAGTATTACCTAGGAAGACTTAAATAAGGAATTACCTAAATCAAGTTGTCCTGTTGAGAGGGGTTGTCTTCGTGGTTAATGGAGGTATGAAGATCTCTCTGAATGTAGGCAGAACCACCTTATGATGTTTACTGTATTCTGTACAAGAGTGAAGGAACTTCAGGCAAACAGTGTTGTTCATTCATTTCTTCCTGCTTTTGATTGTGATTCATGTTTGAGTTCCTGCTTTGACTTGTACAAATGATGTTCTATACCCTGGACTTGTAAATTAAATAGACTCTTTTTTCCCCAAGCTGCTTTTTTGTCAAGGTATTTTATTACGGAAATAGAAATGAAACTATGATATTGTCTTAGTTAGGGTTTTCTATTGCTATGAAGAGACAGACACTATGACCATGGCAATTCATAAGAGAAACATTTAATTGGGCAGCTTGTTTACAGTTTTAGAGATTCAATCCATTATCATCATATTGGGGAGCATGGGGATATGCAGGCAGACATGGTGCCTGAGTTGTGAGTGCTACTTCTTGCAGGCAACAGGAAGTTGACTATTACACTGAGGGAAGCTTGAGCAAGAGACCTCAAGGCCTGCCCACACAGTGACATACTTCCTTCAATCAGGTCTCACCTCCCACTAGTGTCACTGCTTTGGGAGGTCATTTTCTTTTAAACCACCACAGATACCCCTGCAAGATAGGGTGAAAGTAATTTACTTTAGATTTTCCATTATCCTAAGTAATTGTCTGTTCTCTACTCAATATTATTAATACATTTTTTGCTATGCTTATGTCTGAAGGGTTCTCTTGGACCTAGGACTTTGGAATCTGCTAAAATAACCATGGCCTTGGCAAGATATTCTCTCTCATTAAAGAGCTTGTTTTGATTTTAGCTCCTGTGATTGAAGTTCTAAAACACCTTTAAATGTGGGAAAGTCACTTTCAGTGACAAACCTTGACACATTGATTGCGTGTCTGTATCTTCTGTAAGTGTGCCCCTGAGGACTTGTATTCTGCTATTAATGTAATTAAAACAGTAACAAGTATATATTATGAAGTTTAAATGACATTTCTTTGGAAATAATTATAATTGAACTACTTTCAATAAACTGGTGAGTGTTCTAGAAGGCTTAAAGAAACTATTAGGGATCCAAGTAGTCCTTTTTTAGGACTGACATTATTCTATTCTGTATAAGTGGATATTATACTCTCTTAAGCATATTTTAACTTGGTAGGGCAAGAACAGCTAATCTGAGAGTGTGTGATTTATCCAATTTACTTCCAAAGAGAATCTGAGTTGAGCACCAGGTGAAGGATTTGCATATGCCTGGTCTCTGACTTTTTAGAAATACCCATTTGAGAAATTCACATTTCTAACAGTTCAGTACTTCATAAGTGGTTTTCCGTTCCAAGGTAATCTATCATTGCTAACAGGCTCTACATTTAATGTTGTGTGAACTACCATGTAGTGATTGCTACTAGTGCAGTTAAATGCTTTTATAATTAAATCTATAGCGAATGGATTTCTTTATCTTTCTGAGGCAGTTTCCTGCTGTGTGTTTAAACTTGTGGCAATTTGGAGTATTGTCATAGAAAATGTGAAGCATGTAGCTGAAATGCAACTGCAATTATTTCCCTTGCAGGGTAATACATCTTTATTTTATTTTTTTAAGAAATAGGCCTGGGTTGCTTTGGTTTGCTTAGTCATGTAACCTGTCTCATCATTTGTAGCTTTGAATAAAGTTGCATCTTTTATGAATTTATGAAAAATATAAATAGAAAATAACCTGATGAACAATTCAGATATGCATGCCATGTTCGCTTTTGCCATGAAAACTGTTACTCTTCCTACAGGAAGCTTAGTTAGTGGAGAGTGGACACACTAGCTCTGGAGTTAAGTGAGTTAGAGTTCTAAGATTCATCTGCTTTCAATATTACTGGGTCATTTATTGATTGTTGATTCTGTGGAGAGGGGATGAGGAGGAGAGAGGATGAAGGCTTACCAGGAGGGGTCAGGAGGGGGAAGGGAGTAGGAACAAGGAGATACATGGATAAAAAAAAAAAAAAAAGACTTCATTCTATAAAAACAAATAAATAAATAATACCAAAGAAACAGTAATTATAGCATAGAGTTAGTACAATTTAATGTGCAATGAATATTTTAGTCAGCATCTTATTTAATGCCTACTCAGTGCCTCTCATCATATTATTACCAATATTCCATAAGAAAGTTGAATTGCAAAAAAAAAAAAAAGGGGCTGGAGAGATGGCTCAGCGGTTAAGAGCACCGTCTGCTCTTCCAGAGGACCCGGGTTCGATTCCCAGCACCCACATGGCAGCTAACAACTGTCTGTAGTTCCAGTTCCAGGCAAACACCAAGGCAAATAAATAAATAAATAATAAATAAATAAAGTTTAAAAAAAAAAAGAAAGTTGAATTGCTTTTCCACTTATGAAAATTACATGGATGGACAACATTCCAAGTTTAGGGAATAAATATTTATTAAAAATGCTTTTTAATTATAAAATTCTTTATGTGTCCTGTCTCACACAGATTTGTTGCCTTACCAAAAATTGAGCTATATTAGAATATAACAACTTAGCCTTATAGAATAAATTTTAGAAACTGTCAATTTTAGAAGGTGCCTTTGTTTAATTCTTGAATTTCTTAAAAAAAAAAAAAAACCAACAACAAAAACTATATAATAAAGCCTGTGGAATTGTTACGGGGGAAAACTGAGAATCCTTTTTGGGTTCTTTTTAGAGTTTGGGAGAAAAATAGCACAGAAAGCAAGCTGTAAATCCTGGCAGTTTCCTGGAGGAAGAAAATAGAAATGTGAAAGAAATCTGGCACTTTTTAATGAAGGTGAACAAGCAGCCATATGAAAGAAAGCAAGCGTAGACTTCAAATAAAAGATGACAAATCCCTGATAATCATGTATGTCTATGTCTGTGACAGCAGAAGAATGAAAACAAATGCTTAAAACTGGACCACAGCATCTGATTCCAGACATTATGTTCCAGTGTAAAAGATTGTACCAGAACATAGTTAGAAATGTAAATGAGAGAAAACTTATTTAGGACAAAAAAAAACCCAAAATCTAAAACAACAGCAAGATAAACAAAAATAAGAAGGGATAGTCATTGCAGTGCATACCATTAATCTCAGTATTCAGGAGGCAGAAGCTGGCAGAACTTTTGAGTTCAAGGCTAGCCTGGTCTACTGAGTGAGTTTCAGGACTGCCAGGGTTGCAGAGAGAAATCCTATCACAAAACAAAACAAAACACAACAAAATAAAACAAGACAAAAGACACTCCTAAAAATGGAAGTGAATTGATTCCTCTATATATAAGTAGATGGTAAGAACATAAAGATCTTTAATTGGCCAAAAACTCCTTGCTGACTAGCTTTCATAGTACTGGAAGTTTTTAATGCAAAATGCTGGGAAAGAAAGATATCAGTGGTTTTACCTAGCATTGGTCCATGCTTGATTCAATACTGACTTCAAGATAAGATATGCCTACTGGTACTATAATGGCATGATGTTTATGAAGGCAACCAGCTGGTCTATTGTTTCAGTTTTATTTCTGCTCCTCAGGAGAGAATTCACGCCTGGCAAATATCCATGCCTAGGGAAGTTATAGGTCCTAAAGAGAAACCTTATTGATGTTGTTTTTCTAAATTGTCATGTTGTTAAACTGCCTTCTAAATACTTATGTTTATATGTGCTGTTTCCAAAATTGGTCAGAAAAGCTTATTATTGCATTGGGTAGTAGCTAAAATGCCAAGAGAAGTGACTGTTAGGGCTCAGCCATAGATAGGATAGCTCAATCATACCTATGACAGCCACAGGGAACATCATGGAAGAAGAATCTGAATAAAGATCCACTTGATGGGTAGCAGTGAAATGCGGCTGTTGCATACACAAACTTATAGTAACTTGAAATACCTGTAAAAATTCAAATCAGTTAAAAATTGTAGCTCAAGGGTTGGAAAGAATGCTCAGTGGTTAAGAACATATACTGTGTTTAGACCTAAGTTTATTTCCTACCACTCATGGCAGGTTGCTTACAACCATGTATAACTCTAGCTGGGGGCAATGATGGTAGAATTTGACACCTTTTGCCTTCTGGAGCTGAGAACCTATGCTCACATGCACATGCCAACCTACAGATTCACATAGAAACGTTTATTTAATTAAAAAAATATTCTAGCATCAATATTGGCAATTGATGGTTGCTCGGAGAAACAATTTCTCTTTGGTGGTGGCATGGCCACTGATAGGTTCCCTACTCCCCTTCAGACGACCTTGAACTATGTATATACAGGAAGTGCTTATTGGATTTAGTGGGCAAAATAAATAAAAATAAGGATGTGAAATTGGGAGGGAGATGTGATAAGAAATCATATGGAGAGTTGGGAATCAAGTGCAGGGTGGATGTGATCAAGATACATTCTATGAAAGCATAACAATTTCAATAAATAATAAAAAGAACCCACATATACCGCAGCTAATAAATATTAGGTTCTGTGGCTCATGAACCTCTATGATACATTTATGTATCACACACTTATATTCTTCAGGATTTTCCTTTACATATTTTTGTTAATGAAGTATGAGTAAGAAAGGACTTCCAATAAGTTTTTCCAAGGTTATATATCTTTTATATTTTCGTCTTGATGTTTTAGTCTCCAATTCCTACTCTTTGATCATGTGATGGCTCATTTCAGCTTTATTGATTTTGCCTCGCATGCATGAAGATCTGAGTTCAATCCCTAGAACTCATGATAGAGACAGAGAACCCACTTAAGGAAATTGTCTTCAGTCCTTCATTCACATCTTAAGATACACGCAGCTATAATTTCATACATACATATATTTGTACACAATAACAATAAATAAAATATAAAAGCTCTAGGTTAGTCTTATTAACTTTAGAAAATAATATGAATATTTTAATGAAAATGCATGAGTTTACTAAGATATTTCCTTCCAAAGAATAATTTAATACAATTTATGGCAGTATTTTATAGCCATGCATAAGCATATGTTTGTAATTTTCATTCAGAACTAATAGTTATATAATATTTGAATGTTCAAATAACACTTATCTAGCAGAGTAATAATTATGAAACAGTTACTCATAATTAGTTCATTCTGCACCTTGTGTTGGTAAATGTTAGTTTCCCTGCTCCCTTGTCAAAGTCACATTTGTTCTAGAAAAATGTGTGCTAGAAAGACCTGGTCATAAATACCTGCAGCCTGATTTGAATGGTATACTCACAATGAAAGGGGAATGTAACTTCTCTAGGTCATGGTTTTCTTTGTCACATAAGATGTTATGAAAATGAAATCTGAGATTACTTGAAAAATGCTTCTTAATCTAAAAAACAGACTGCAGATAAAGCTGAGTCTTTTTCAAGTGTTTTTCAAGTTTCCAATTTTGTGGAATGATTGAATATTGGTTATATTTTTTACCTTCTTAGATTATTTTTTGTAGTCACTCAATGTCTTTTTTTTTTTTTTTCCAAATGGCTTGCTGCAGTTAGGAGGGCAGTCTGTTGCCTAGCAACAGTGTCTCTTACATGCCCTCTACAGCTATATAGCTTTTGGACACAGGTATGCTCTCTTAAACTATGGTTCACATTCTCTAAATAAACCTGTATGATTTCTACAGCTAATCACATAAAGGACTATTTGGTGATTATTTCTGAGAACCATATTAAAGCTAAGGAATCAAACAATTCTCTATGGAAATTGAATTATACCTGTTTGTTAAGTATTATTTTTTTCTGACACCATTATCATTTATAACAATCTTCCCTGCTTATTACTAAAAAGAAATGGCTTTGAATTTCACAAGCACTGTGAAAGATACATTGTATGTTTTCTATGAAATTGACAAGAATCTGCTCTCCCAAGGTGGGGGGAAGCTGATCTATGCTTTGGGATTATTTCTTGTTCTTTTCCAGACTCTCTAAGAGTCTGGAAATATGCCCTTTGAAGAACCTATCATAATAGCAGTAGTCAAAGCACAGAATTTTTATTAGAATCAGTAAATAATTATCATTCACAGTAGACCTCTCAATAGACATTACACTTACCATTTTGTTACAGGCTTCTGTAATGAAAATAGCTTCAAGTTGGTTTTCATATGCCATATTGAACACCTCTGTTCACGTATATTATTTTCAGTCCTCTCAGAATTTGGGAAGGGGTTGTCAAAATTTGTAGTTCTTAGATTCTCCTAAAGCAAAAATATCCCAGAATGCCTACAGAAATCACTGAAGGTGTGCAGGCATTTTAAGCAATCAGATGTGGCTCAGTAGGCAGCCTGAAAGTAGTTCTGACAGTTCATATTAGCGCTAATTAGTTTGTGACTATGTTAATTGCAGCAGAACCAACTGATTGTTGCTTTGGGATATTTTCATTCCCCTCTTCCACAAATCTATGTAATAATCATAATCACAATTTGGAGAGCCTTATGTAATGCTTGAGATGAAGAAAGCCTTGAATTTTGGCATGTCATGTGCACTTTAGCATCTTATTCTGTGGCATTTAACAGATGAATGCTTCTTGGAGGCCTAATGTATAGAATATTAACTTCAGTTTCTAAGTAGAAAATCTAGGTAAGAACAAAATTGCCAAACTTTGTTTTATCTTTTCATGTAAGCTCTCATGACTTAAAAACAAATGTGTTCTGTTTATGTGTGGAGTTTTGGTTTTCACACAGCACTTGACCATATGTGTACAAGCAGTTTTTACTACCACCTACCGTGACATTCCTTGGTGCTGTTTCAAAAACAAAACTATTATGAGGAATATGATTTGGGTGCAGAGGAGAGGACTGAGAATGATGTTCTAAGCATCTCTAAATATTTAATAGCTGTCACAAAGTTTTTATTTTGTGACATTGTTACTTCCATAAGACATGCCCGTCTCTTTCCAGACAATACTGCCAGGCATGAGTTTTCACTAGAACATCAGTAGAAACCAGAACACTGATCCACTAATACCAAATGTACTTCCTTATTTTGGAAAACTAACAAAATGTATTCAAACAATTTATGCATATGTGCTTTGAAAAAGTATATTTTCTGTTATTATTAGGAAAATGCCAACAGTTATTTAGTGATTTTTGTAGCCCACAAGTTTGACAAAATACAAAACTCTAACATTTTGGAGGACAATATCAAGAATTGATGAGGTTTTATAAAAGCAGCCACAACAACGGAGTTTCACGCTGTTATTGCAAAGGAGTTGCACACAACCACCTCAAAATTTACATAAGGGAAATGTACCTGTTTTGGCTAGACCCATCAATGCTGAACATCTGAAAAACATCTTAGCAATCTGTCTAAGTACAGAACAAACTAAATGCTTATCAACAGGGAAAAGGACAAGTAAACCACAACACAGCTACATAAAGAAATAACCAGCCACCAGCAGGATTTTGCAGAAGTAGCAGGCTACATATTCAGATCTCCATAGGCATTAGAGAAAAGGAAAGGATAAGATAACCCATATAAAATGAGAGTACTGTGTTTACCAAACAAAAGGCAGAAAGAACTGAAAGCACACTCAGGGAATAAGATCCTGCCACAATTCACCAGGAAGACTTATATTAAAAGGAAACCTAATAGGCTTTTCATAAACCAAAATATTGACACTTAGCAAGGAAAACAAAAACACAGTTATAGATGTAATTTTTAAAGTGGAAGAGTGAATGGAGGATATTATTCAGAATGAAGCAGTGTGAGACAAAAGCAAAGAAAAACTTCCTAGTGTAATTGTAGTATACAAGGCTCAGGGCAGATAGTTCAGTCATGTGTTAAAAATTCTGGAGCAGACAATAAAAGGTTGCAAACTAGTGACCTGATACCCTTTCTTTCATAGGACTTATAACATAAGTACTTAGTTCCAAAAGGGAATGTATTTCTCAAGTAGGAGCACTGAAGAAACATCCACACTTAAACAAATTCTAGTAAAATCTATGAACACAAGAGACACTAAAAATATGTTAAAACCCTTTAGAGAAAGAATACCAATTACTTTAAAATTATTAACTGATTGTTAATGTCTCAACATCTGTAGAAGGTAAAAGACTTTACTTCTCCGCAACTCCCCATCCCCTCCCTGGGCAGGGAGCACACAGTCCTATGGGCCCACTGACCCAATAATGAAGTAAAATGGCCCGATGTGGTGGGAGGGGGAAGGGACCTTGGATAAGGATATACAGGGATGGAAAAAAAAAATTCAGAGGGAAAGCTGAACACAAAGTAAATATATGTGTAGCAATCTTATTTGCATTATCACCCTTGATAAGTCATGCTTATGATTTTTATCTTCTTTATAGTTATTGTTAACATTTCAGCATTTTAAATTCATTTTACTGTTTTTTTTGATAAATACAAAATAAATAAAGAAGAAAAAAAAGAAGGTAAAAGACAATGGTGGCAATATTTCTTGTGTACTGAGAAAATATTCAGCTCACAAGTTTCAATAGTGACATTGAAATAAAAGCAACAAATAGAATGAAATCAACAAATAAGTGTTTAATATCAAGAAACTGTCATAAAAGCAACTTTCCCATTTGGGACAAATGTTATTGACCTAGAAACAAGATATTTATTATTTGTAGTTAAAATAAAACTAGAATTGAAATACTAGAAAACAAGTCAGGAGGGTAGGAGGGCTGGCTAAAACATTCTAAATAACTTATGTTGCTTTTTAAGAAAACAAAGACACTGATTACTTTTGAAATTTATGCAGACTAAAATATATCTTTGGACACAAGTAGAGTAACCTGAAGGAAAATAGAACAATGGAATGTGAAAAAGCAAATTCAATTCACATAAGGTAGGGGGATCTGCTATGAATAAAGAAAATAACAAATCAAAGAGAAAGCACAAAATGAGTTGCTAGAATGAATACAAATCCCAACTTAGCTAACAAAGGGCATTCTTTGTCAAAAATCAATTAAAACCTCTTTGCAGAAGAGGCCGAGCCGAACTGTAAGGACACAAAAGGCACAGGGGCGCACATCAGTGGGCAAAGCTGTCAGAAACACATCAACTAAGATAATGCAGAGAATAAAGACAATGCTTAGAAAATAGACTTGAAAACACTAACCCAAAAGAAAAGAGAGATTGCATTATTGCAGGAAAGGTTTAATACAACTTGAAAATGTAGCTTTCAAGTAACACATGCACAATGATAGTGCTTAAAAATGCATAAGGTAAAATTCTGCATCAATTAAAGAACAAAGGCCTTGCATTAGTTGTATTTCTAAAATAAAAAATAAATATCAATATATTTTATATGGTCTTTCTTCCTCCAACTCCTCCAAGTTTCTCTCATCTTTCTCATCTACCAAAATCCACACCTTTTCTTTCTCTCAATAGGATAAAGACTGGCATTTAAAAAAATATTAAAATAAAATTGAATAAGAGAAAAGCAAACAAGCAAGAATTGGACAAACAAAACAAACAGAAGAAAAAGCTCTCAAAACTCAATAGATGCACATATATGCAAAAACATATATTTGCACATATAGAAATCTCACAAAAAGAAAAAACCAGATGCCAGAGACCCTTTGGAAGAGGAAACCAAAAGATTGTAAGAGCCAGGGGTTAAAGGACATCAAAGAATCAAGGCCTTCCAATACAGGAGCACTGACTCACTTAGAACCTCACAGACTGTGGCACCATGCACAGGTCTAAGCCTGATGGAATCTGAATACTGAGAAAAGTGAACACAAGCCAATATCCCTAAGCCAGAAATTATCTCCAATTGATAACTACTAAAAAATAAAAAAGTTAGCTTTCTCCCACGTAGTCTCATTGTATAAAAGCCACCCCAAGTGCCATCACAGAACTTACATCCAACAATGAATTGAGGTAGAGGTAGAGCTACATGGCTGAGAATTGGGCTGAGCTCCGGGTCAAGCTGAGAGCAGGGGAGAACAGTTTATATGAGCAAGGGATAGGGCTTATGAGGGAAATTCCCACAGTGATGGGTGGCTGAACCTCTGGGGAGCTCACTGAATTAAGAACTGGGGAACCTCCAGGAAAAAGAACTAGGCCCTCCAAGGATAGACAACTGTCCAGTGACATGTGCAGTACGTGGAGCCTCAAGGGCAGGGATCAGACCGTTTCTATGCATGGACTGGCACTTCAGAGCCTATTCCCTTCAGAGGAGCACCTAACCCAGTCATGACATTAGGATGAGAAAATCGGACTTGGCCTGGAGTAGATGCTGAGCTGATCCACCTTGGGACTTCTTGCCTTTTTGGGGAGGGGATGGGGGATGGGCAGGAGGGAGACTGAAGGCTTACCAGGAGGGCTTGGGAGAGGGAAGGGAGGGAGAACAAGAGGATACATGGAAAAACAAAGAAAAAGACTTTATTTTCTAAAACAATAAAAAAAATCAAAAAAAAAAAAAAAAAAAGAAAAAGAAAGACCACTCTTCATCATTCTTACAACGCAACAGTTACTCTAAATATTACAGAGTTTAATCTTTGATCTATGGTTATTTAGACAACCATGTACTATATATTTATTGAGATTCTAATTCATTTTTTCTCATATATTATATCCCAATCACGTTTCTCCTCCCTCTTTTCCTTCTAGTCCCCTGTTCTTTCCTTCTCCTCCAAATCCACTCTACTTCTGTTTCCCTTTAGAAAAGAGCAGGCCTTGGAGGGATAGCCACTGAACATGGCATAACAATACAATAAGACTAAGCAAAACCCTCATTTTTAAAAAAGAGAAAAAAATGTATTCGTGTATTTTTAAAGGTGAATATTCAATTTGCTTTTTTAATTATTCAAAACATTTACAAAAGTGACCATCTAAAACAATGTATGCCATTGTTTATTGCAAATATATTTAGAACTGTAATATAGTCTTAACAGACAGTTCCCTGAATCAATATGTAATTGGGTTTTTTTTTTCTCCCAAATTTGGTGTGAAATCAGTTTCATGGGAAAGTAGAGTTGCTATGTGTACTTGCTTTTTATTTCCAGCAACCTGGATTATCTTGGCTAGCCTTTTCACACCAAGGCTATTTATCTTTGCCACTGAAATCAAATTTCTTGCAGTAACAAGATGGGTCTTCTTTTTGAGTACAGAGTGCTTTTCTATGACTTTTAATTGAGAATCTGGACCTTTAACATTCAGAGGTATTATTGAAAGGTATTGGTTGCTGTAATTTTCTTGGTTTTGAAACATTTGGTTCTTTTTAAATATTTGCTTATTCAGTGTCGTGATGTTGTTCACTTTTTTCCCTCTGGCCTCTTGAATGTGTTTATTCTCATTTGAGTAGGTAGGATTCCTTCCAGTTTCTTCTGCAGTTCTGGCTTAGTGGTTGTGAATTATTGGAGAAGGTTTTCCTGCCTCTTTACTTATTGAAGGACAAACATCTATGATGAGTACTATAACCTGGGTTAGCAGTGATCATATTTCAGAATGTGAATTCAATGGCTCTCCCCAGTGTTTAGAGTTTCTGTTAAAACATTTGATATCATTCTTAAAAAAGTCTACCTTTTAAAGTTGCTTGGTGTTTCTCTTTTGCAGCTTTCAATATGATAGTCTGTAAATTCAGTAAATTATAAATATTAGTCATCCATATTCTGACCAAAATGCAATTATAGATTGAACTATATGTAATCACTTTTGTACTAACATTTTACTATAAAATGGAAATAAGTGGCTACACATGAAAATATTATAAAATAAACTTATGAAACTATAGTTTCAGATATTTAAAACTCATGTCTAATAAACTCATAGGAAAAATATTGCAAAAGTAATTTTTACTTATTAAAACATATATAGATGAATAATTTAAGTAATCAGAGTATTACATACATTATATTACATTATTTTCTTTTGAAGAAAATGTCATCACCAAAAAAACTACAGGCTAAATGGCCAGTTTAAGAATTTAGGAAAGGAAGACCAGAATGAATGCAACATAATGAGAAGGAAAATCAAGCATAATAATAATAAATAAATAAAACAGTGAGCACTAATCAGAGACATTATCCTTGAAAGAATCAATGAGACTAGGGCAAGGTTTTGTTGAAAGGATCAATGAGGCTTAGGCTAATTTTTTTTTTTTTTTTTTTTTTTTAGAATCTGTTAATACTATCTTGTAAGAGCAATCAGTTAAAAAAGGAGAGAAAATAATGTTAAGAATTTAAAAAATGACATTTACAATAGCAACAAAATCTTAGGATTTCTGTTGATTTAAGGAAACACCACAGTCAAAGGCACTGTTTAGAAAAAACAGTTTATTTTTTCTTACAACTCTTAGGTCACATTGTCACTGAGAGGATCTAAGGCAGGGACTTAAACAGAGGCCATGGTGGAGTGCTACTTACTAGCTTGCTCTCTGTGGCTTGCTCATCTTCCTTTCTAATACAAGCCAGAACCATCTTGCCCATGGATGGCACCACTCTATTCCCACATTAATCATTAATTAAGAAAATGATCCACAGACCTGTCAACAAGTAACCTGATAAAGGCATTTTCTCATTTATGATTCCTCTTTTTATTGTCTTTTTAACTTTTAAAGGCTTTGTTTATTTTTTAAGTTTTATGGAATTATATGATATGCATTCATCTTAGTTTTTAAGTTGTAGTAGGCTTTGTTTATTTTTTAAGTTTTATGGAATTATATGATATGCATTCGTCTTAGTTTTTAAGTTGTAGTAGAATTCTGTAGTAAGTCCATATTTTCTTGTGTTTGTTTCTGTTATTGCTGTTTTTTTATTTTTAGTATGGAGTATTTTATTAGAATTTCAAGCAGGTTACAAAGTATGCATTTGTTAAAATCATTCATTGAATTTAGGTATAATTTCACTATCCAAAAACCCTCCAGTTTTTTCAGTCTTTAATTTATTGAAACAAATTTATAATGTATGTCCTTATGATTTTCTGGAATTTTATTCCAACATGTTAAAATGTTTGCATTTCGATTTCTAGTTTTATTGAAGTAAGGCTTTCCTTCTTTTTGTTAATTTGGTTAAGAATTTACCAATTGTGTTTTATACTTTAAAAAAAAGATTCCTCCTTTTAGATAACTCTGGCTTATGTCTAGTTGACAAAACTCCAACCTGGACTTGCCGGTATTTAAAATGATGGCAAAACTAGTTTTCTGGAGCCATGTCAGTATTCCACTCCTCGGACCATATCATGTAGTCTCCTTAACCCAGTCTCATAAAATTTTGAAAAGGTGACTACTAAGGCCAATTGCTGGGCAAGTGAGCAGAGTATTCAGGCAATAAAATAATCTGAATTTTTTCTGTCTTTGCCCCACCCCCAAGTTATCATTTTGTCATTACCAGTAAGCAAATGCTGCTTTGTCTAAGTCCATGTATTAAGTAGCCACACATGTGATCAGATTGTGATTATTTTGCTTTTTGTCTTTGTGTTAGATAATACAGGATAATTATTGTCTTATTCAAAATCTGATCTATATAGTTCTAGTAGGAGAAGTTGGAAAGCTATCTGATATGAGATGTCTTTCTATAAGCTGTGAATGTGTTTTATTGCCATGTGTTAATAAAGAAGCTGTTTTGGCCTATGGCAAGGCAGCTTAGAGACAGGTAGAAATTCTAAGCAGAAATAAAAGACAAAGAAGGGCAGAGCCTTGTAGATTCTGCAGGCTGCCTATGAGAAAGCAAGATGTTATGCAGGTAAAGCCACAGAACCACATGGCAATACATAGATTAATAAAAGTGGGTTGAGTTAAATTATAGGAGCTAGTTGGTATTGAGCCTGAGCCTTAGGCCAAACAGTTTATACTTAATATTAGTCTCTGAGTAATTATTTCATAAGTGTCTGCAAGACAGTGGGTAGGAGGGATTTGTCTGTACTCTGGGCCCCAACAGGTCAGAAAACTTCTAGCTACAGCTATCAACTATCTTTCTCAAATGTTGTAGCAACTACTTTGTTTTGAGTTAGTTTCTTCCTGGGTTCACTCATGTACCATTTGGAAGGCAAGAGGAGATGGGGGTTACATCTTGACATTCATGACTTTGCTACTGACAATGACTCCACTTTTATGTGTCAAGAAATTGTCTTTGCAGTGCTGAGGCTTTTTACTCTTATTTCCCAAATATTGACCCTAATTTCAAGTTTTATAATTTTCTTCTAGCATGAGAGGTATTTGTGAATGATTTGGGCTTCAATTTCTGTATTAGGGATATCAGGGCAGTGTCCCATAGGTTTGCTTATTCTTTATAGGATCTGCTCCAAAATTGGTTCCTCTCAATATCTAGACTCACAATTTCCTCATTAAGTATTCTTGTTTTATAACACAATAATTGTTGCCTTGTCCTAAGCCTTTAAACAAACCTAGATGCTTTGTATATTTTTTATCATCTAGAGATTATCAAAGGATTAGATTATACCTTGTCTTTTTAGCCATAAAGTTGACAATGGAGTCAGTGACAACTTAATTGGTGTTGATTCATGATCACCACATTGATTTTTAGGAATTATCCAAAAGACTGTTAATCATTTAAGGTCTACAGAGAGCAATCATTTTGATTTGACAAATCTCTCTATCAGTATGAGTCCTGATACATCTCTTTTTGTAACACTATTTCCATCTAGACTTCTTCCCTAGTGTAGCTGATAGCCACAGCCCCAGAAAGAGGTCAGTGTCAATACATGTCCCCTTAATTACTCATAAGTAATACTAGGATCACTTTCCATGATATTCCCCAGTAGAAATCTAACTGATTATGTTTTCAGAAATCATAAAGGAAAATGGTGGTTGGAATATAAAGCAAAAATTTTAATTTTTTTTGAAAAATATAAGTGGATATAATTAATATTTACTCATATTCATTATATTACATTCTGCCTAATGCAGCCATTTATTCATGGATAATGAGCTATCAATTCACCTATAAGAGGCAAGTTTTACCCTGGGGAATTTTTGGGTACATTGACAGATGCTTGACTCTAAGCCTTATATTACTTCTTAGAAGAATCAATGGGTGGCATGTAGTCAATTATAAAAATCTATATGCCTGCCAATTCATTTTTCCCCCAATAAGTTTTGGACTTTTCCCCCAATAAGTTTTGGACATATTTTAAACAAACACACTAAACAATCTCAGAGGGTTTGAGTTGTCAAGTCCTAGGGCATAGTACTTCTCATCAACTAGTTTCTATAGAAGACGATATGATGCCTTTTAAAAAGTGTTAAATTGAATAAAATGAGACAGATTTGTGTTTTACTACTTTATGTAATGTCTTCTACTTCAGAGTATTGCAAGTTAACCACTTTTATTTACAAAATACCTATAAATAGATTTCCTCTCTGAAAATGACTTTGGTACATGCATGTATTTTGTGGTTACAGTATAACACTTGAATTAGTGAGCAGTGTAAATTATGCTGGTTTTTCAATAGCTATGATGATAGCTAGAATAAAGTAATGTAAAGTAACCTAAAATATTTGATAAAGATTGGATTTACAATAATCAGAGATCTTACTCAGTAGCCAACTTATGAATATGTTTTAGGTTACAAGCAATTAAAATAGAAGCGAAGCAGGAGATGCTTGGATAGCCTTGTACTTCCAAGGGTCTTCTGGCATCAGGCATACTCTAGCTTAGGAAAGTATGTTTAGTGATGTTTCTAGTTAGGTTTGCTAGTCATAGTGAGTGTTAGGGCATATACTCCCTTTTTTGACTTCATATAGCACAATGATTTATGTCATTCTTCTGGAAGTTATAACCCAGAAGCTCATAAACTCATGTACATAAAAATTTCTAAACCAGAGACAGAAACTTGTTAAAAGTATTTTCTAGATAAAAAGATACACTCTGTGGTAAAATATCATCACTTTACTTACTGTGAGAAAAAGAGGTCAGATTATTTTTACATTGACCAGACCTTAATTGTCTTATTATTTCTTTCCCTGTTGTTTTGAATATTGTAACTCATGGAGATTTATTAAAGGACAGGTAGGAATGGGAATGGCTCCTTCTATTATTTACTTAATAACCCACCTGTATAGGTTTTTGATTGCCACTGCCATAACCCTTTGCTGATTAGACAATCTTAAGCCTAGAAAAGTATAATCTCTTCCTGGGATACACAATCATCTTATTTAGAATTCCCATATGAAAATTGTAGCTAGCAGCTGTCTGCCTCAGGAAGTTATCAGCTCACCTGAGGTGTTTGCTTGGAGTTTTTATTGGAATTCATATTGTTACTACTCAATAGGTGCATTGAACTGTGTCTGAAATTGGGACATCTTTGTGGGATGCTAGATCTGTTAATGAATGCCACCAGAAAACCATAGCAACCCAAAGTGGGTGGGCAGAAACACAAGTTTCAAATGCTTCAGGAATGACAAAGGAAAGATTCCTGAAAGCACCACCAGCTTGAAAGGGAAGAGAAATGGGCTTTGAAAGGGGGAGTGGCAATCCAGAGTAGAGTCAAAGAAGGCCCAAGGCCCTGCACAGCTGGGCTCCATCTCCAGGGCGATCTGCATCATCAGGACCAAGGGCTTTGAAACTCCATCCCAATCCAGAGTGGAGTCAAAGGTGAGAGTATCCCACCTCCTGGGACACAGTCTGGAGAATTCTTCTCCGGAATAGGGTTCACACCCAAGGGTCTGATCTGAGACTCATCCCAGCAGAAGGCTCTAGGCCCTGCCCAGCTGGGCCCTGTCTCCAGGGTGAAGTGCATCATCAGAAAATGACCGAGGGCTTTGGAAACACAGTCCCCTGTCCAGAGCAGAGTCAAAGATGGAACTGATCATTTGCTCAGAGCAGACAGGAGACACACAAGCCCTCTAACCACAACTGTCTAGGAACTGACTAACTCTGATCCACTGAAGCCATTGGTAGATGCCAATGCAAGAGTACATATAGCCATATAATGAACAACAAGGCAACACCAGAAGAAACTGATGGTTCTACAACTACAAGACTTGAATGGAGCAGTGAAGAGGAATCAGAAGGAAACAACAGTGAAAACATTTTTATGAAGATTATTGAAGCCTTCAAAGAGGGTATAAAAAATTCTCTTAAAGAAATAGAAGAAAATACAAACAAAAAATTGGAAGAGATGAACAAATCCTGGAAAGTAAATCAAGAAAATGAAAGTCAAAAATGAAAGAAACATTCCAGGAGCTAAAAAGTGAAATAGAAGCAATAAAAAAAGGCACAAAATGAGGCAAAGGTGGAAATGGAAATTTTGAAGAAAAGAGCTGGAACTACAGACACAAGCATAACCAACAGAATCCAAGAGATGGAAGAGAGAATCTCTGGAGTGGAAGATTCAATAGCAGAAATAGATACATCAGTCAAAGAAATCACTAAAACCAAAAAAGCCATAACACAAAATCTTCAGGAAATTTTGGACATCATGAAAAGACCTAAACTGAGAATAATGGGAATAGAAGAAGGAGAAGAATTTCAACACAAAGGATATACCTCGCTCAGGAAGATATTCTCCAAATCCATCCATTTGCCTGCAAATTTTAGGATATCATTTTTTCTTACTGCTGAGTAGTACTACATTGTGTAGATGTACCACAGTTTGTTAATCTATTCTTCAGTTGAGGAATCTAGGTTGTTTCCAGGTTTTTGCTATTATGAATATTGCTGCAATGAACATAGTTGAGCAAATGCTTTTGGAGTGCAAATGTGCATCTTTAGGATATATGCCCAGAAGTGGTATTGCTGGATGCTTGGGGAGATTGATTCCCAGCTTTCTGAGAAACTGCCATTCTGCATTCCAGAGTGGCTGAACAAGCTTACACTCTCACAAACAATGGAGGAGTGTTCCACT
The DNA here is from genome assembly GCA_004025045.1 of Sigmodon hispidus. Classification (NCBI taxonomy): domain Eukaryota; kingdom Metazoa; phylum Chordata; class Mammalia; order Rodentia; family Cricetidae; genus Sigmodon; species Sigmodon hispidus. Next base: position 69,786 of record PVIH01004056.1, on the reverse strand, counting down.
TGCTCTCCATCCTCTCTAGCATAGGCTGTCATCTGTGCCTTATATCTTAGCCATTCTGACAGGTGTGAGGTGGTATCTCAAAGTTGTTTTGTTTTGCATTTCTCTGATGGCTAAAGATGTTGAGCACTTTTTAAAGTACCTTTCAGCCATTTGTAATTCTTCTGCTGAGAATTCCCCTTTTAGTTCTGAACCCCATTTTTGATTGGGTTATTCAAGGTTTTGGGTTCTAGTTTCTTGAGTTCTCTATATATTTTAGAGATCAGTCCTCAGTCAGTTGTAGGGTTGGTGAAAATCTTTTCTCATTCTGTAGGCTGTCATTTTGTCTTATTGACAGTGTCCGTGGCCTTACAGAAGCTTGTTAGTTTCAGGAGGTCCCACTTATTGATTGTTGTTCTTAGTGTCTATGCTACTGGTGTTATATTTAAGACATGGTCACCTGTGTCAATGGGTTGTAGGGTATTTCCCACTTTCTGTTCTATCAAGTTCAGTGTGCCTGGGTTTATGTTGACGTCTTTGATCCACTAGGATTTGAGTTTTGTGCAGTGTGATAGGCTTGGATCTATTTGCATTTTTCTACACACTAAAAGCCAGCTATGCCAACATCATTTGTTAAAGATATTATCCTTTTTCCCTTGAATGTTTTGGGCCTCTTTGCCAAAGATCAGGTGTTCATAGGTTTTTGGATTAATGTCAGAATCTTCAATTCAATTCCATTGATCCACAAGTATGTTTTTATGCCATTACCAAGCTGTTTTTTATTACTGTAGCTCTATATTATAATTTGAAGTTGTGGAGGGTGATGTCTCTTGAGATTCTTTTGCTGAGCAAAATTGTTTGGGCAATCCTGGCTTTCTTGTTATTCCAAATGAAATTGAGTATTGTTCATTCCAGGCCTGTAAAAAATTGTGTTGGGATTTTGCATTGAATCTGTAGATTGCTTTTGGTTGAATTGCCATTTCTACTATGTTGATCCTACCTATCTAGAAACATGAGAGATATTTCCATTTTCTCATATCCTCTTCAATTTCTTTTTTCAATAATTTAAATTTTCTGTCAAATAGATCTGTTTCTTCTTGGTTATAGTTACTCCAAAGTATTTAATGCTATTTGCACCTATTATAAATCATGATGTTTCTTCCCATATCTTTTTCAACCCTTTTATCTTTAGTGTATAGGAGGGCTACTAATTTCTTTGAGATAATCTTGTATCCTGCTACATTGCTGAAGATGTTTATCAGTTGTAGAAGTTCCCTAGTAAAATTCTGTGGTTCACTTATATATACAACCATATCATCTGCAAATAGAGATATTTTCACTTCTTTTCCAATTTGTATCTCCTTAATCTCCTTTCGTTCTCTTACTGCTTTATCTAAAACATCCAGAACTATATTGAATAGATAAGGGGAGAGAGAACAGCCTTGTCTAGTTCCTGAAGTTAGTAGGATCTTTTTGAGTATTTCTCCATTGAATTTGATGTTGGTGTCGGCTTCTTGTAAATTGCCTTTGTTATATTTAGATATTTTCCCTGTATTCCTGATCTCTCCAGAGCTTTTATCATAAAGCGATGTTGAATTTTGTCAAAGGCTTTTTCAGCATCTAAGGATATGATCATGTGGTTTTTCTCCTTCAGTTTGCAGATATGATGGATGACATTTATGGTTTTTTGTGTGTTGAACTATCCCTGCATTTCTGGGATGAAGCCTACTTGCTCGTGGTGGATGATTTTTTTTTTATATGTTGTTGTACATGGTTTGCCAGAATTTTGTTGTTGATTTTTGCATCAATATTCATGAGAGAAATTGGTCTGTAAGTCTCTTTCTTTGTGTATCTTTGAGTGGCTTGGGTATTAGTGTAATTGTGGCCTCATGAAAAGAGTTTCCAATAATTCTTTAGTTTCTACTGTGTGAAACTGATGAATATTGGTAGTAGTTCTTTGAAAGTCTGGTAGAATTCTGCACTGAAACCATCTGTGTTTTTTTTTTACTTGGGTGGCTTTTAATGACAGCTTCAATTTACTTTAGAGTTATAGGTCTGTTTAGGTATTTAATCTGATCTTAATTATTTTTGGCAAATGTTATCTGTCCAAAAAGCTGTCCATTGACCAGCTTATTTCTGCTTTAGAGAGAAATACATTTTTGGTGCTGTTTGCTTATCTGTTCATCTTGTTCTTTCTTTCCATATTGGTAGGTAGTTGCCCACATTGCATTTAGTACACTAGAGTGAAAGTTTAATTGTTCCATATTTTTTATTCAGTTATTTCAATTGCCATACTTACAGTCTTTCACACTGTTTCCTCAAAGTATCAATGAAGCTCCCCCAAAGTCTGTCCATGCAGATAATTTTTTTTTATTTTTCTTTAAGAGGTAGGATTTGTATACTAGATATAGGAGTTTTCTATGTACTACACACAGTAGTAATTGTTGGTTACTGCCAAGGTAAATATGCATACATGGACAATTGTACCCTTAGAGTATTGTACCATGCTAGCTGTTGTTGTGGTTCATGCATGTCATACCATGTAAGACTGTTGCTTCCCTCCTTGGGATGCTTGCTCCATGTCCTTTGATACTATAAATGCTACCCTTTAGGGAGAAGGCTTTTTGGTTAGTTCCAGCTCAGAGTCCTTTTGGCTCTGTGCCTGAAGTTCATGATGTCTTCAGTAATAGCTCTCTTCCACTTCTGAGTAGCAACCAACTGCAAAGCAATAGTCTGTAATGTGTGGGAAGTCTCTTGAACATCCCTGACTGACAGCTCTTTTCTTTTTCTTTTTTCTTTTTGCTAGATAGTCTTAACTCTTGGAGAAAGCATCGTCAACGCAGATGAGAAATTTCATTTAACCCATATATCTGTATTTATCTATACACAGACTTATGCATATTATAGCTTTTTCTGAAGACAATAATGATTTACTTCTTTCTGATGTTCCCACTGTTGTTTGACTGCCATATTGACATTTCACCAAAGGAGCATTCCTTGATGAAAGGCATGTTTTAGACAGCAATTTTTTATGATGATGTATTGAATCATAGTTCCAATCTATTAAAAGTTGTCAATGTCTCATCACACCAAATAGAAATTGCTATAAAAATACTGTCTCAAAAACTTGCTGATTTTTAACAGGAAACATTTATTTAGCTCATAATTTTATTGGCTGACAATCTATGCTGGGCTTGGTTGGATGGTCTTTATATTTGAATGTGGTCTTCCTTGTATCTATGTACTTTGGCAGGCATGTGACAGATGAGGAGATTCACTTCATCTTGAGGCATTGGACAGGTTTCAAAACTGTCAAAGTCCTGTTAAAATCTTATAAAACCACTAAAATTGTTAAAGGTAATTTTCTTAAGCTTTTCTTTTTTAAGTCCACTTCTGGTGTTTATTTCCTTGTTAATAACAAAGACAGTATGTATGAAGGGAAGAGAGACAATGTGACTCTCTAATGGACAACAGTTGGATTCTCCCTTGCTGTCTTAGTTGTACAAAAGGGACTGTCAGTCAAATAGCCAGCTGAGTAATCTTTATGTTTTCTGGAATATGCCTCAGACAATTTGAGAAAATTATAGCTGATTTTTCCTGCTCCCTCAGATAGACAGTTTGTACTAGACTTTGATTTTCAGAATCCTCCAGTGAACTGTAAGCATCTCCAACTAGGGCAGAGAGAGAAATGCATTAGCCTTGGTGGTCTAGAAGAGGGATGACTTTGATTGGTGCTAAGAAGCAAAGCAGTGAATGGTCCAATTTACAAATTGCTGACTGGTTCAGGACAAAAAGTACAACTATGATTATTCCAAAATAAGAGACTCTAATAGGTCTAACATGCTAACCTAAAAGACTGTTTTGTATCTCAAGGCAAGCATGTGATTGACTCAAATGAAGAGGCTGGTATTGGTCTAAACAAATGTCATTGATTGACTCCTGCACCCCCCTTTTCAGCTATTAAAGCAGCCCACTGAGTAAGTTGGGTGAAAGACATTCTTCTGCATTCTCTCACCTGGCCTTGTAGCATTAAACTCAATAAAAGACCTGTAGGGCTGATGATCTTGGCAGCTCCGTTCTGTGCAAAGACTCTAATACTAGTGGGCACCACTTTCGGATGTTCTTACCATCCTAGGTCCCTGGCTTACTGCCACACTGAAGGTAATGAAAACTGCCAGACAGCCATGTTTAATAGCTTCTTCCCTACTCATGTCTTATACTTGGCTAAAGAGAAAGAACTCTAGCCAGTTAACTGAAAAATATGAGGCAGATTTTCTGATTTGGATGAGCTTTCCACCCTAGCTTGTATTGCCTAGCCCCTAGCCTAGTCTTGTTCTTATGTGGGCTGACAGTAGTGTTAGTAGTAAAGAATGCTTGTAAAGCTTCTGTTTAGAGCTGGACCCGTTATACTGCCATTTTAAATGATACAGACACACACACACACACACACACACACACACACACTCTCTCTCTCTCTCTCTCTCTCTCACACACACACACACACACACAGGAAAGAAAGATGCCACTGGCAAGGAAAAGTCATGTTGCAAAATATACACAGAGAGGATTTATGACTGTGCTCACTGTTGGACTCTGTCACATGAATAAACAATAAACACAAAATGGACATTGTTCAGACCAAAGCCCCAGAAACTAATCACTAAGTTCTGTGCTGGAAAGAAGATTTAGCCGGCAAGAACACACACATTGGTTTCAAGCATCTGTACTGGGCTGATTGCAGCCACCAGTAACTCTAGCTCCTGGGAATCCAATGCCTTGTTCTAGCCTATATCAGCCCTGCATTCCTGTGCATATACTCCCACACATACATATAACTAAAAATAAAATCTGCTTATAAAAAGAGCAATTAATTTGTATTAGAAGTTTATAATATGCAGTCAGTGATCAGGAAATAATCAAATTTCCTTACAGAATACAAACAAGAAAGATTTTCTGTAATGTGCTCTAAAATATTGATTGAGATATTGATTAATTATATGAATGGAAAAATTAACATCCCTTTTAATGCATTTCCTACCTTATTATTAGCTAGTGTGGGCAGCAAAACCCAAGCCTTTTTCCAGTTCAGATGATTCATGGAAAATTCTTGTGAATATTTATTATTGTTAATTGAATTTAAAATACTGATGATTTGCTGAGAAGTGGGAATATAAATATGGCAGTGCTATTTTTTTTTCCCACATAAAAGAGTAAATAAACCATTCTTTGAAGACACATGGCATATGGCTCCTCTATAATCTAAGTTAGTACATAGCATTGCTAGAGAGTTACATTTGTCTATATAGTGCTTGTCAACCAAACAGCAATCTTATAGCAACAAGGGGGAAAATATATTTTGTTTAAGTTTTAATTAGATCCAGACAAGTACAAGAAACAGAGGAATTTTTCTGTACTGAGTATAAAAATAAGAATTACGCGTATAGGATTAAGTCAAATTGTAATCTTTCAAAATGCAGCTAAAGTATATATAATTAGTCTACTGGCTCAAATGGCCACATTAACTATAGCTATTCTGGACACTTAGTTTGAAAAAAATATAAAAGTTTCTGCTAATTTATTCTTTAAATTAGGTCTTTGAATGTTTCCTATAGTATGTGGTGTCATATTATATGCAGCTGGCATGCTGTGCCTTCCTGACACTGAACTCTTCTAATATCATTGTCCTGAATGATCCATTAGCCTTGGAAGAAAATGCCAGTATTCAGTATACACGTTCTATTTAAGAATAATTATTAAACAGTCTCTTACTTTCTGAAATTTGGCCAATGTTGGGTCTTTGTGTTACTCATCACCTGCTAATAAGTACAAGCTTCTCAGATGAGAGATGAGAGATGAGAGATGCATTGACATATAGATGTAATAATTCATTAGGAGTCAGTTTAGTATTATGTTTGTTTAGCAGCATAATTGTAATTGTTTCTCTCATAGGGGTTATAACCTTTCTTGTCATAAGTCTTGGGCCCATAATGATGCCAGATATGGGCTTTTTCTTCTGGAACAAGTCCTAAATCCAGTTGGAATGTAATTTGTTATTTCTATGATATCAGGCTAGTGATCATTGAAGGGAACAGGTTTTATATTTGGGAATGATTGTGGATTACTTTTTTCCACTGGTAGCATGCATAATACCTTCCAGTGCCTTTAAAGATAGCCATTAGGAATGAAGCCAGTAACAGCTTGATTTCTCCAAGTTCCATGGTTCAAGTATCTAGTATCCTTAGAAATAGGTTCTTACCAGCAAGTTCTGGAGAGTAGCCAAAAACAATGGTAATAGCTTTACTGTTTGGAGATGTGTCTGTTGACCTTCACTGTCCAACAACTTGAAAAGACGTAACCCATTCTTGGCACCAGGAATTTTACTCATTTGTTTGTGGTGTGTAGTTAACAGGTATTTGTTAACCTGTTATCTAGTAACTCACTTTTAATTGCACATGCACCTGAACACACACACACACACACACACACACACACACACACACACACACACACACAGAGAGAGAGAGAGAGAGAGAGAGAGAGAGAGAGAGAGAGAGAGAGAGTTAGAGACAGGTAGACAGACAGACAGACTGACTGACTGACTTCTAATTATATTGGGTTTGTGCAAGTTTTCATATGTATATATATATATTCACATTATATATGTATACATACATATATATGAAGCTGCTAAATTTTACTGATGGTTCAACCAGATTGATTTGAATCTAGCTCTTAGAAGCACATGGTTTTTTCCATGAATTTCCTAGAAATATATGTGGACTAACTTTCAGGCTCATTGATGTTAGTTTCATATAATGTGTGGTGAGTTTGAATGAGCATACTTAACTAATTCAATTTCTTTTTCATATGAGCACATTCATATTTTATCATCATTTTAAATTTTACTAGTAAAGAGTTTCCTTAAAATTCAATAAAAAAATAAACTGACCCTCTTTATTTGAGTACAGGGGTTAACCACTGTATTATTTTTAAAAAAATCTCAAGTTTAATACTTTATTGGAAACAGAACATATTGATATTGTCTATTATCAAAATATTACCTTATGAATAGTACTAGAAGAATTTAGTCCAAAACTCTGACTCATAGAGCTGTAAACAAAGACAGAGGATACCTGGTTAAGTTTTTCAGACTTTGGTGAATACAGCGTTCAATGTGGTATCTGCAGTGGGTAGAAAGTTTCAATACTCTGTATATTTTCTTAAGGTCATACAATTATGTAAATTTCAATTTAAAGTTATAAATAGTAATTTATGTGAAAGGCCAAGGGAATCTTCTATTTTAGTGCCTGTCTTTTCAATCATTATATTTTATGTAGTATGGTAAATCATGGAATTTCTAGAGACTTTTTCTAATCATGGAAACAAACCCAGTTAAGTTACCATTGCTCTGAGAACTGACAGAATCACACGGAGCAATCAGTCATGTAATGGGTACTGAATAGTTTGCCCTGTAGAACGTTTCAGCTGGCTGATCAAGGCATTGATGTAATTTCATCCTTGTCAGTTGTCAATATAACAGGGGCTGATTTAAAACAGGAGAATTCATAAAGTTCTCAGTTTAAATGTTCTTCATCTTCTTAAGTTCTTTCTTATATTCCAGTGGAAATCCAGTGTTTTATCTACTTTACTCAAAGTTTGCTGAGGAAAAAGAGCAAGTAAAAATAAAGTCTATTGTCAATGTAACCAAAAAGTTCTCTGAGAGTAGGTAATGACTGTCTGTGTCCAGTCACTCACGTGGGATACTTAATCTTGTCTGGCTAGTCCATGGTCTGCTGAGCTGGAGGCAGGAGTCTTCATCTAAGAACATGACAGATGATGGATAAATCAGATAGGGTTCAGTGTTTTTAGAAACAAAACTAGCTGAGGCTAAACTTAGCACAAAAGAAATTTATTGAAGGGCTGGGGAACCAAGCTTAATGGATAATGTTTATTGGGTACTTAATAGGCATAACGAGCTTGCCTCAGCACTGAGATTATCTCAATTAATCCTTATCATAGTCCTTTGAGGTATGTAATTATTGCCTTGTTTTATAGCTAAGGAAACAAGGGTATAGAGAATTCAGTAAATGGCCAAGGTTAAACAGCTAGCAGAGTAGAGACCTCAGAATAGCAACTAGGGCTGCTCTGGAGTATTGTATATCAGATCAATAAAATGAACCAGCCAACTCAGGAGACAAACTAGGATAAACGCACACAAGTTTAGTAAGAAGTTTCAGGCTCAGTCTAGCTCCAAGGTCCAGACCCAACTGCAGCCACTTGGTCTCAAATAATTACACAAAGGCTTAGTGAATTACAAAGTATTTGGACTATGGCTCAGGCTCATTACTAACTAATGAGTTAACTCTAACAACTTAACACATTTTTATAATCTATGTCTTGCCACGTGGCTAGTACCTTACCAGTACTTTCATGTCTTTCTTCTTTAGGCAATAGCTTGCAGCATCTCCTGGATTCCACCCTTCTTTCTCTTTTATCTATAGTTGGGTTTCCCTCCTGCCTCTAAGTTGCCTTGCCATGGTGGGAGAAGCACTGAGTAATTTGGTCTGCTTCATGGGGTCATAGTTCCACATTTGAAGACTGCCCCTTTGGCCTAGTTATCTTGGGAAGACCCTATCACTGAATGCTTTTGTCTTTGAAAATTAGGGTTATATCATGTGTATTTGGGGAAGATACACATATTTAAGGCCTAGAAATGGGTAATCGTCTAAGACTCAGTGGACTCACCTGCTGTAGGACAGATGAAAATTAAAATAAAATTTTTCTTTCTTACAAAGAGGAAGAGTCCAGAAGGCTGTCACCTCCAGATAAAGCAGAAGAAGACAGTGGAACAGGTACTTTGAATTGTGAAGGATAACACATCCAATTAGGTGTTTCCCCAAAACATCTGTGGTGATTTAATGAAGCTCTCAGAAATAAATCTGTATTACAGACTGAGGAGTACAGTGTTTGCTTTCTAGCTATGTAAGCAGATAGCCAGTTATGACCCATAAAATCAATGCAGTGACATTGAAATAGCAGTACATTTACAGGTTGTCCACTTGAGGCAATACAGCCCTTAACAGATACACACTTCGTTCTGTTTTTTGTTTTTAGGTTCTGTGATATCTACACAGAAAGACTTGCTTATTTTTGAACTATCTTTCTTTTAAGAGGGTGAATTAAAATCCCACATGCATTTAGGCACATTTTGAACACTTGAATATCTATTATAACAGATGCCCTGCTCTTTGAGTTGAGCACAAACATCCCATCATTTCTTGGAAAGATTTTGCCATGGTTGTGTTACCCATGGGACTTAGTATCAGGCACATTGAAAATGCTACTAGAGAAGGTATGTGAGATCTAGCTACTGTTCTTATTAACCCTCTTGAGGTAACCCTTCTAGTTTGTTTTCTTAGAGCTGCCTGGAAGAGAGCAAAAATGCTGAAGAGGCCCAAGGGACAGGAACCCTGGGAGAAAATGGTCGTGAATGCCTCATTCACTTCAAAGAGAGATCTACACATCACTGTAGATGTGATCAGTCACATATATTTTTGGTTAATTTTGTTTATGAATTTATCTGTTGTGTTTATTTTATTAACTTTTATCTGCTTCAAAATTAAGGATAAATTTTGGCTAAAAATATTACTTGGATAATTTTTTATGTCATTCTCTAAGTTGTTCCTGTGTTTTAACAGCTGATTTCAGACATTTATCTTCTGCTTTTGTTTTTATTTTTCTTTCTGAAACAGAGTCTCTTTATGTATTTTAGGATTCTCTCAAATTGTAGCCCTCCTGCCTCTGTTTTCTAATTAATCATGTTACCATTGTGTGCAACAGACCCTCTCCCCACTTTAGGTTTTTTTTTTAACTAAAAGAAAAATGTGGTCTGATTTCTTGATTATAGATGGACACTACTAATTATTTTTTTCACAGCAAAAACCCAGTAACTTTTGTCCTACCTGCCTGAAGTACTTTGTTTCCTTTCAGTCAGAAAAGCAAATTCTGACTGAACTTTCAATGGTTACTCCGTAACTTATTTGTTTAAATAAATTATTTAAGAGATATTTATTTATGCATGCATTATCCCAGATAAGATATGGGTGGCTTACTTGGGTAAGTAAATTTTAATCTAGCATAATATATTCTGAACAGCCACTGATTTCCAACATTTTCTAAACCAATTTGCAGAAGACTACAGTTTATGTTCAGATAATTATAAAACTTTGATAAAGTTTTCTAATATTTCAATCTCTATATTAAATAGTATTAACTCTTTTATCCAGTGCATTGAAAAAAATGAATCACAAAACCAGAAATGAGGGTTAGCAACAGATGTTAATGTGCTTGGAGCGCAAACAAGAAAGAACAGGTAAGTCCTGTGCTGATGACAGAAACAAGGAAGTCAAATATTGATGACAGGAAGGAACAGGGAAGCCATGTGCTAATGGCAGGAAGGAACAGGGAAGCCATGTGCTAATGACAGGAACAAGGAAGTCAAATACTGATGACAGGAAGGAACAGGGAAGCCATGTGCTAATGGCAGGAAGGAACAGAGAAGCCATGTGCTAATGACAGGAACAAGGAAGTCAAATACTGATGACAGGAAGGAACAGGAAAGCCATGTGCTTATAACAGGAAGGAGAAGGGAAGCCAGGTGTTGGGATTTAAGAGACAGGCTCTGTTATCAGCACTCTGTTTCAGATTTGTAATGATACTTTAGAATTTCTAGAGAAATAGGAACAGTCTCTTTCTCTTACAGTCATAAGAGAAATAACCTGCTGTTCTTTCCCTTCTCTGTCAGGCTTTCTGAGGTCCTGTCTGTATGTACTATCATTCTGCTTTCATGGTACCCCAGTGACAGTGCTGCTGTTAAGGTCAGCAGTGTGATTCTGAGACATAAGCAACCCCATCAGGACCTAACACACTCATTTCTATCATGTATTTAATTCTACTGGTTTCTGAATCTTTATTAAAAATCACTTATAAAAATGACTTTTATGAGCTGCAGCTCATAAATAATTTCAGCAATTTAGTAGGATACAATATTAACTAAAAAAATCAATAGCCCTTCTGTACACTAAAGATAAAAGGGGAAGCAGTGACTTGAACCCAGGCCTTGAGATGGACCCAGCTTCGGAACCATAATTGGGCACACAGCTGAGAGGTCAAAGATGAGGGTCATTCTTCCCATCAGGCCAAGCAGTGACTTCTGCTGCCTAACCCCATGCCCTGAGACAGAGCACAGCTTTGGTAGAACACAGTCTGCTCACACCACTGCTGGCATCATAGCATGGCGACCTCATGAGAGCAGACTACCCTTTGAACAAGCAGCTGATTAAGAGCCATCAGACCAATAACACAGTAAAAGCTGACCAAGAACTAACGAAGAGTGTTAGTTCTTGCAAGAGTGAATTGAGGAAACAATGGGAAGAGACCAATGCAAGAACACATACAATAATACAAAGATTAATAAGACACCATCAGAAGAAGCAAATGGTTCTATAGCTTCAAGACCTAAACATAACAATGAAGAGGGAACAGAAGGAAACGACCTTGAAAACATCTTACGAAACTAGTACAAGCCTTAAAAGAGGATGTAAAACAACTCCTTAAAGAAATAGACGAAAGTACAAACAGAAAATTAGATGAGATGAACCAAGCCCCGAAAGAAAATAAAGAAAACCAAGAAAATGAAAACAAACCCGTGAAAGAAATGTTCCAGGAACTGAAAAAATGAAATAGGAGCAATAAAGAAGGCACAAACCGAGACAAAGCTGTAAATAGAAAGATGAACACAAAGAAAATATATGTGTAGCAATCTTATTTGTATTTCCACCCTTGATAAGCCATGCTTATCATTCTTATCCTCTGTATAGTTATTGTTAACTCTTCCACATTTTAAATTCTTTTTACTGTGGTTTTTTTTTTTTTTTTT